>OY856409.1:1482926271-1483218771 GCA_963693085.1 Alisma plantago-aquatica | reverse complement strand
ATAGCTGCTTTAACACACCTCATTATGAAGTTCCTGATAAGATGAAAAGTGTTGTTGATAGTAAGACTTGTATAAAGAAGCACATGGTGGATAAAGAAGGATTCTGCTCTGTAACTGGGAAGAATCGAATTCCTTACAGGAAGGCTAATAAAAGTATGACTACTGCCAAGAAGACAGTAGAGGAAGTTTCCACCAATATGTTTGACATCTTGGATGAAAATACAGATGACAACTATGAAGATACTGAGGCTGGCAGAGCTCCATCCAAAGATCACTTTAATGGGTGAAAACTTTGGAGTCTTCTCCTGGAATGTCCGAGGTCTTAATAGAATTGGACACCAGGAGAAAATTAGAGAAGTTGTATGTAAATACGATATGCCTGTGAATATTCTGCTGGAAACTAAAATTAGATACAAAAAGATTAATAAGATTGTTCATAGAATTTGGAGTAATAAGGAGTGGTGCTCTAATCATGGGTCTCACCCGTTAGGTGGGATTTTTATTCTCTGGGATAGTAAGGTGGTGAATATTTGCAAACTTCTTGAATCGGATCAGTTTTTACACTGTAGGTTTGAGTATAAAGATATTGTTTTTTTCCTAACTGCTGTATATGGCCAAAATGAGGAAAAAAGAAGAGGAGAGCTCTGGGAGTATATTCTAAATATTAATTCGAAGTTGACAGGACCTTGGTTGCTTATTGGGGATTTTAATGCTATTCATTTTTCCCATGAAAGGAAGGGAAGTGGTTTTTACTCCCTAAAAGCTATGGAAGATTTCAATAACATTTTCTCTAATACTGATCTTGTGGAAATTGAGCTCAAAGGTGCGTTCTACACCTGGGATAATAGAAGAAAAGGTGATCAGTTCATTATGTCTAAAATTGATAGGGTTTTGTATAATGTTGAGTTCATGGATGAGTTCAAAGATTCCTGGGGAGACATCAACAATACTATTCATAGTGATCATCGTCAGTTGGTTATTAGAATGAGTAAAGATGTTAAGAAGAGGAAAGGCTACTTCAAGTTTATTAATGTTTGGACTAGTCATCCAGAGTTTCTGAATATTGTGAAGGAAGCCTGGGACTTGGATGTGGTTGGTAATCCAATGTATAGAGTTACAAGGAAGTTAAAGAATGTGAAGGAAAAACTTGTCAAGTGGAATAAGGAGAGGTTTGGAAATGTGGAAGACTCGGCTAAAATTCTGGAGTTGAATAAATCTTACATCACTCTTATACCTAAGACTCATGATGCTAAGAATGTATGTGATTGGAGGTCGATTGCCTTGTGTAATTTTATGTATAAGATCATTTCGAAGGTTCTGTCTAATAGGTTACAAAATATTCTGCCTTCCATTATCAGCCCTAACCAAAGTGCCTTTATTAAGGGTAGAAAGATTGTTGATGCCCTTCTGCTGGCTAATGAATTGATTAGTGATTTCAATTCGAGCAATGGGAGTGACAAGATGTGCATTAAGGTAGATTTAACTAAAGCATATGATTCTATCAAGTGACCTTTCCTGTTCAAAGTGTTGGAGAAGATGAATTTTCCCTTTTGCTTCATTAATTTGATAAAGACCATTATGAACACTACGAGCCTACATATTCTTGTTAATGGTTGTCCAACTGATGTTATTCTTCCTTCTAATGGTATACGCCAAGGTGATCTGTTGGCCCCTTCGTTATTTGTTATTGCAATGCAGGGGTTCAGTGCTATGATGGAGAATGCTATGAGAAGAAAAATCTTTGAACCGATTAGTAATGGGAATCTTTCTATATCGCATACTTTGTTTGCAGATGATGTGATGCTTTTTGCTAAAGCCAGTTCTGAAAATGCTTACTCTATTGCCTCTATGCTGGAGGATTTTGGTAAAATCTCTGGGCTGGTAATGAACCTCAATAAGAGTCATGTGTTATGTAGTAAAAATGTGGATGGGGATTCTATTGCTAGTATTTTGAAGATTCAAAAGGGAGTGTTTCCCATGAGATATCTTGGGCTTCCCCTGTTCTGTGGTAAGCTGAGAAAATCCTTCTGTCTGCCGTTGATTGATAAGATAAAGAAGAAGCTTGATTGCTGGAAGATGAAAACCTTGTCGTTTAGGGGAAGAGTGGAGTTAGTTAGCTCTACCTTAAATGCTTTACATCTTTTTTGGTCAACAACTTTTCCTTTACCTGCTAGTATCATGAAGGAGATTAATAGCATCTGCAAATCCTTTATTTGGGAAGGTTCGGCTAATGAGAAGAAAATTCATTATGTTAATTAGGATCAGGTTTGTATGCCAAAGAAAGAGGGTGGTTTGGGTATTAGGAAGGTGGAAGATTCTAATAATGCAGGTATGGCTGTGATTGTTTGGAATGTTGCAGCAAAAAAAGACTCATTATGGGTTAGATGGGTCAATGAGAAGTATCTGAGGAATGAATCTTTCTGGTCCTATAAAGTTAAACCTAACAGCTTGTGGATGTGGAAGCATTTGTGCAGTCTTAGAAGCATAATCTTGCCTTTGATTAAGCTGCATATTGGGGATGGGTCTAAGTTCAGAATTTGGAAAGATCCATGGATGCCTGGAAATAAATTTCTGAGTGAGTATATTGATACTAAAAATGTGCTAAGGATTGGGTGTGGTTGGAATGGTTTCCTTAGCAAGTTTATCTTAGAGAAAAAATGGATCATTCCGGAAAGAAGATGTTTCAAGGAGTTTAAGAAGTGCATTGAAGAGGCTGATATAAATCAATATGATAAAGATATTGTTAGTATTCAAGGGTTTCACTCTCTAAAAATTAAAGATGTTTGGAACATTCTCAGAGGACCTAGAACTAAATCTGATTGGGCAAGTTGGATCTGGATGTTTGACCATCCCAGAGCTTTGATCATTAATGCATGGAAAATCTTCTTAGCTAAACTACCTACGTTGGATTATCCTAAGAAGATGGGATTCCAGTTAGCTTCTCGGTGTATTCTGTGTGAGAAGGATTCTGAAAGTATTATTCATCTTTTTTTCAAATGCAACTTGGCTGCTACAATGTGGAAGATGGGTGTTAACAGTGGGTACATTGAAAAGGCTCCTGGATGCCTTGAAGACTGTTTGAGGTCGAGGTCAAAGAAACAATAGCTGGTTTGTTTGGCTACTCTTTTCATCATTTGGAAAGAGAGAAACTATAGAACTTTCAGAAATCGTTCTTCTGATAGTAACAAATGTTAGAACAACATCAGGGATCTAGTTTTCCTTTATGATTGAGTTGTGTTTTCTTTTGTAGATTGGATGTATAGGTGGTTTGCAGTTCTTATAAACCTTACTTGTACATAAACTCTGTTTTGTTGTCTAATAAAAAGGAAGGCGCTTTCTTACTTAGCAAAAATATATATATACATATATATATATATATATACATATATATATATACGTATATATATACGTATATATATATATATATACGTATATATATATATACGTATATATATATATACGTATATATATATATACGTATATATATATATTTATATATATACGTATATATATACATATATATACGTGTATATATATATATATATATATATATATATATATATATATATATATATATATATATATATATATATATATATATATATATATATATATATATATATAGAGTCAGGCTAGAATACACTCGAGTGTACGGATCGCACGAATACACTCAAGTGTGTTTGCATATCAAGACTATTTTTTGCAAAATGTAAACCGTTGATCTTCACCGTCATACTATAAATAGGCTACATATAAATTTTGAGCCCGTTTGGATGAGTGTAAGTCACTCATCCGAGGGCAACAAAATCAACGCGCGAAACTAATTTGAAATGCATAATTTTTGCGGTCTTTATAACATGAGCTATACATATCCAAATGTGCTTAAATTTTGCGTATGAGTTGTTCACGAGATGTTTAAGAAGATCAACGGATTATATTTTCAAAAAAAATATTGCATCATGAAAAACTACTTGAGTGTATTCTGCTCCGGATACACTCGAATGTATTCTAGCCTGACACTATGTATATATATATATATATATATATATATATATATATATACTACATATATATATATATCTATACTATTATAAAAAAAGCGAATGTTTGAACAAAGTAGCAGTTATACCATTTTGTTTCCTTTCCAGACCATTAACCAATCAGAATGCAGCATTTCAAAAATGCTCCTCTTTGGTTAACTCTCTCTCTTCTCTCCTTTGTTCTCGGTTTTCTGGCAGTTGTTCTTAACAAATCCAATGACGTGCATGTGGCCCACTCATCTTCCAGTCAACAAAACATACCATTATCAGATCTCCACATTTCCTTATTCTCCGAGACAGTTATTCTATATCTATCACAGTTAGTTTTTTGTTCGCTTCACGACGTATAGAAACACACTCTCATCTACGAAGACATTGTGTGGTTGTCAACCTCCCACGGTATCCATAACACCACGGTCCACTACCCTCAACAATAATCAGTTACAGATTTTTACAGTCTTGTTGCACGATTATCTCTAACTGATCATCACAATCTTCACATCACTTCTCCATCGTCTCTCACTTTCGCTTTCGCTCCCGTACTTGATGGAGCGATAACTTCTTCTTCCGTTGTTCCTTGCTTCGTGCATGAACTTAGGTCTTTAGTCTTTTTTGTAACAACCGAGAACTAGAAGTAAGCTCCTCCATTCTCTGTCTCTAATTATAATGGCATATTGCTGAATCCCTCCGCAATGTCAATCAGTGTTCTGAACAGTATATATTTTGGTAGTGTCTATCCTACCTACGTCGATTTTAGTATTTTTATTCGGTCTATTTTTTCCTTCTCCTTTTTGTTAATCTTTGTTGCATTTATCTACATGACATGTTGCAGCCGATATCTACCAAGAGATCTGACCGAAATTTACATTCATACAACTCTACGAGAAAGGTTCAAATCACATTTTCCAATTAAATCTGCTTGCTTTTATTGTGATTGTTTGTACTGCTTTCGATTTACTTGTACTTGCATATTTATAGCGTTGCATGGAGGACCTATGCAACAACGGATGCCTTTATTTTTGATGAGGTATGTTACGTTTCATAACCCCTTCCAGGCTTTGTTTAGCTCCTCCTTTTATTTCCCTCTCTTATTTCCTTTTATATCGATCCTGCTATTATAAAACACATTCATTAGTAAAATGAGAGATTCTTGACTTTAAGTTCTACCCGTAGCCTAGCCATTCACAAAATCATGATTTGGATGCCTGGATAACCATGTTAATCTCCTCCTGCATCACTGAAGTAAAAACAACAGTTGTCATGAATATAACATAGGAAGTCAATGGCTTGTGCATAAAACATATGAAGCCAATGGCTTATGCATATATTTCGAGAGACGAACATATTGCATCCATAATTCATTCATCACATTATCATGATGCTTCTTGCAAGTTTTTAATTCTTTTTTCAGTTTGATTTACTCTAGACTTTATTACTATGCCCTTTGTGTTTATGTTTCTCCACATAAATTATTCTGAGACTGTAACGTCTCTTTCTTGAAAAGACAACCATGCTCATTTGCGGGGCCGTCAATTCTGTTAATTTTTTTCTTTCCGTTGTCTAAAACTCAAATTAGCCATCTCATGATCCACTAAAATAAAAATGCATCACCCTTCATGATCCCCAATAATCAACCTCTACCACTGTATTGTTACTACTTTTATTTCTATCACCCACTATAACCAGTTACTGTTTATGCAATATCAAAGGTTAAAAAAACTCCTTCTATATAAACATGGTTTCAGTTATGAAGTTACTGCAAAAGATCGAGATATATGAGTTGAGGCATTAGTGCCTAAGACATGAAAATGTGAGCACGGTTTCCAAACTGACACGGTATGTTGTCATCTCAGATGTTATTTGTAAAAAGACAACATGCTCATTTAACACTCAAGATTTTAAACGATAACGTCTTCCAAGTGTATGCAGGGCTGCAACGCCAATTATGGATAACAGAATTTCAAAGGATACAAGTCGAAGAAATAAATTAATAGATCCAATTGAAAACTGTAAATAAAAGCATCCAAGATAGATCCCCTCTTGTGCCCCTTACTACGAGGTAACATGTACACATATTTCTCACAACCTCATTGTCAGTGGGAACAAGAGGCATATAGTTTCTTTTGCTTATATAAGGATGAACTGAATTTTCTGACTATATAATGATTTTCAGAAATTTTAGGAGAAAAAATATGAAGGAAGCAACAATTCCATCTGAACCCTTTCTGGGGGATTCAATAGCAAAAAAAATAAGGTGCAAACTTCTTCAGTGTAACTATCCATATTTGATATTCTATTGCATCAAAAATTGATTTCTTATATGTACAATAGATTCCAAGTTTCCTAATTGTCCAAAACATCAAATGTTTAGTTTCAAAATTATTCATACAATTATATAATGAGAAGTTATATATTATAATTTTATAGATTGCAGATTTTTCTCACATGTGGCATAAATTGTCAAACAATAAGGGAAAATGAAAAGAAACATTCCATATTGAATCCTTCTCTAAATAATATAACAAATATAATAAATTACACATAGATGTACATATAGCACACATGTTTTGATGACATTTTATTATTTATTGATGGAGCCACTTCTCATAAACTGACTAAAATGAAACATATGTATTTGATCATTACCCTGGTATGATAAGTAGTTTTTATTCTCCCTTAATCATTAGAGGCACATTTACATTCTTGAAAATAAATTTAGAAAATAACTTTCGACTCGGTAATTCTTTTACTTGGTCGTGTTTCTCTTCAAGAAAAAGTCATATTTTATAACCCATCTATCACAAATTATTACATTTTTACATATTATAATTTTACTAAATGCAAACTTTTTTGCATGTATCATTGTCAAACGGTGCGAGAAATGAAAAAAACCCAATATTGAACCTTTCTCTAATATTTTAATAAAGGAAACAAAGAAAAACTCTTCTTATGATGAATCACACATACATGTACATATGTCACACATATATTTAATAAAATTTGATAATTTATGGATAGAACTGCTGCTACAAACTAATTAAATGGATATTTTTATAAATAATATGTGTTACACGAACAACTAGAAATTGATAATGGTATATAACTTTATCTCGAGTATTCCTATTGATTCTCATAAAAAGTTTTATAATATTTTGATCATTTCATGTTTTAGGAGATTTTCTCATTATATTATAGAATTTGAATTGTACTGTGCATTTATATTTAAATTTTATTTAGATATATTATAGTAAAAATTTACATGATAATCTACATGTATCATATAACACCATCACTTTTTCTTTGGGACACTAATATTAATACCAGGACATAAGTTTCTAGGGTCAGGTTTGTGATTTTTCTCAATCTTTTCCTAAAAAACTAACATTGTTAACGAGTCAACACATGTATGTACACCCACCCCTATAAGACGAGAGCCTTGACTCATGCAACCATCACAACTAGGCTAATTATTCCAATTTGGAATTGTAAATCTACACTTTTATATTTCCCATAGGTACTTGGTTTGCATCTTTCACATATCCCCCCATTACGACGAGAGCCTTGCCTCCTACAATAATATGAACTAGGCTAATTATTCCAATTTAGAATTATACATCTACAATGATCATACATAATTTTAGGATATAGAAAATTGTTAATGTTCTCAATGTCATACTTCAAACAAAATTATTGTAACTCACATATATAAGTTAACATATGTATATTCTCCAATAAGATTTATAAGTAATACATAAATGAATCTTGATGAATTTTTATGTTCATGGCTCAAGTATACTTCACATTGTGACTGTAGCTACAACGACTCACATGCTTGTAAAAAAGTAGTCATAAACATTTTTAAAATTAGACATTTTCATTTATGCATAGTACATTTTTTATTATAGACTTGTTAAATGTGTGCAGCAGTGATAAGTCTCCTTATAATTTATGCTAAAATATATATTTAATGGTAATTCACTACTGAGGAGCATTTATCCCGGTATATCTAATTTAATACATGGTTAGTAATTTATCACATACAAATGATTTGCATATAAATTTTAATTATAAATGTGAAATTAAAAAATGTAACTCCATTTTTTGTTTTTTTATTACATTAGCTAAATGCCACACTGTAAATAGAACATCATATGATAATGAAATAAAATTCTCTTATTGTTGATAATTTTCACTATATTTAATTTATTTTATTTTATAAATAAGTATACATATTTTAAATTAAGTTAATATATATTTTTAGTCATATTTTATGAATAACAAAATTGTTATTTTTTCATCTTTATTATATTGTCTAACAAGAAAATCAACACGTGTAATATGTCACGTGCATGTGCATGTGTGTGTTTACGAGTATATATATATATATATATATATATATATATATATATATATATATATATATATATATATATATACGTATATATATATATATATATATATATATATATATATATATACGTATATATATATATATATATATATATATATATATATATATATATATATATATATATATATGAGGTGAGGAAGTGTGTATCGGCAGGTACATGTAACTTATGTGTACCGGCCATTAAAGTAGGACATGTGGAGTATGTTGATAAGATCTAACCATATAGATTTATTCAACACTATATGGATTAGATGTGTTTTAAGAAACATAACCATATCTCATATAGATCATGAGATATAGCAATATATCATTCAATGGTTTCTGTAATTTCTACAACTTACTGTTGATTAAAAAATGTACATCTTCTTTCGTTGGATGATCTATGAATATCAGATTGTGGTGATTTTTTTTACACATCTTATTTAAAGGGAATACTTTACATCTATAAGGTTGGATTATTCATTAGAATTTTACAATCATCATAAATGTAGATAGGTACATGTAAGTTACATGTACTCGGGTACACAATTCTTTTAGCCTATATATATATATATATATATATTCTACCTTCTATTTTTTTCTTCTATTCGAACCATTAGTTCGGTTCGGTCCGGTCTGGTCCTGTCAACTGGTTGGATCGGTTGCTGGGAGCACGTGTGTGGGAGCGTAACTACTGTCATGTAATTCATATTTTCGGTACTATTGTAAGATATGCGTTAAATTAATAGTTTTTTCTTTTCTTTTGTGATCTAAGCACCAAATGGATGGCGAGCAACTATTTCATTTCTTTCAGCATTTGCAAAGTTTTATATTATAGTAAAAATTTACATGATAATCTACATGTATCATATAACACCATCACTTTTTCTTTGGGACACTAATATTAATACCAGGACATAAGTTTCTAGGGTCAGGTTTGTGATTTTTCTCAATCTTTTCCTAAAAAACTAACATTGTTAACGAGTCAACACATGTATGTACACCC
Organism: Alisma plantago-aquatica; assembly: GCA_963693085.1. Taxonomy (NCBI): domain Eukaryota; kingdom Viridiplantae; phylum Streptophyta; class Magnoliopsida; order Alismatales; family Alismataceae; genus Alisma; species Alisma plantago-aquatica. The sequence goes on along the minus strand of OY856409.1, from coordinate 1,483,209,335 downwards.
ACCCCTATAAGACGAGAGCCTTGACTCATGCAACCATCACAACTAGGCTAATTATTCCAATTTGGAATTGTAAATCTACACTTTTATATTTCCCATAGGTACTTGGTTTGCATCTTTCACATATCCCCCCATTACGACGAGAGTCTTGCCTCCTACAATAATATGAACTAGGCTAATTATTCCAATTTAGAATTATACATCTACAATGATCATACATAATTTTAGGATATAGAAAATTGTTAATGTTCTCAATGTCATACTTCAAACAAAATTATTGTAACTCACATATATAAGTTAACATATGTATATTCTCCAATAAGATTTATAAGTAATACATAAATGAATCTTGATGAATTTTTATGTTCATGGCTCAAGTATACTTCACATTGTGACTGTAGCTACAACGACTCACATGCTTGTAAAAAAGTAGTCATAAACATTTTTAAAATTAGACATTTTCATTTATGCATAGTACATTTTTTATTATAGACTTGTTAAATGTGTGCATCAGTGATAAGTCTCCTTATAATTTATGCTAAAATATATATTTAATGGTAATTCACTACTGAGGAGCATTTATCCCGGTATATCTAATTTAATACATGGTTAGTAATTTATCACATACAAATGATTTGCATATAAATTTTAATTATAAATGTGAAATTAAAAAATGTAACTCCATTTTTTGTTTTTTTATTACATTAGCTAAATGCCACACTGTAAATAGAACATCATATGATAATGAAATAAAATTCTCTTATTGTTGATAATTTTCACTATATTTAATTTAATTTATTTTATAAATAAGTATACATATTTTAAATTAAGTTAATATATATTTTTAGTCATATTTTATGAATAACAAAATTGTTATTTTTTCATCTTTATTATATTGTCTAACAAGAAAATCAACACGTGTAATATGTCACGTGCATGTGCATGTGTGTGTTTACGAGTATATATATATATATATATATATATATATATATATAAATATACGTATATACGTATATATATATATATATATATATATATATATATATATATATATATATATATATATATATATATATATATATATATATATATATATATATATATATGAGGTGAGGAAGTGTGTATCGGCAGTTACATGTAACTTATGTGTACCGGCCATTAAAGTAGGACATGTGGAGTATGTTGATAAGATCCAACCATATAGATTTATTCAACACTATATGGATTAGATGTGTTTTAAGAAACATAACCATATCTCATATAGATCATGAGATATAGCAATATATCATTCAATGGTTTCTGTAATTTCTACAACTTACTGTTGATTAAAAAATGTACATCTTCTTTCGTTGGATGATCTATGAATATCAGATTGTGGTGATTTTTTTTACACATCTTATTTAAAGGGTATACTTTACATCTATAAGGTTGGATTATTCATTAGAATTTTACAATCATCATAAATGAAGATAGGTACATGTAAGTTACATGTACTCGGGTACACAATTCTTTTAGCCTATATATATATATATATATATATATATATATATATATATATTCTACCTTCTATTTTTTTCTTCTATTCGAACCATTAGTTCGGTTCGGTCCGGTCTGGTCCTGTCAACTGGTTGGATCGGTTGCTGGGAGCACGTGTGTGGGAGCGTAACTACTGTCATGTAATTCATATTTTCGGTACTATTGTAAGATATGCGTTAAATTAATAGTTTTTTCTTTTCTTTTGTGATCTAAGAACCAAATGGATGGCGAGCAACTATTTCATTTCTTTCAGCATTTGCAAAGTTTTATATTATAGTAAAAATTTACATGATAATCTACATGTATCATATAACACCATCACTTTTTCTTTGGGACACTAATATTAATACCAGGACATAAGTTTCTAGGGTCAGGTTTGTGATTTTTCTCAATCTTTTCCTAAAAAACTAACATTGTTAACGAGTCAACACATGTATGTACACCCACCCCTATAAGACGAGAGCCTTGACTCATGCAACCATCACAACTAGGCTAATTATTCCAATTTGGAATTGTAAATCTACACTTTTATATTTTCCATAGGTACTTGGTTTGCATCTTTCACATATCCCCCCATTACAACGAGAGCCTTGCCTCCTACAATAATATGAACTAGGATAATTATTCCAATTTAGAATTATACATCTACAATGATCATACATAATTTTAGGATATAGAAAATTGTTAATGTTCTCAATGTCATACTTCAAACAAAATTATTGTAACTCACATATATAAGTTAACATATGTATATTCTCCAATAAGATTTATAAGTAATACATAAATGAATCTTGATGAATTTTTATGTTCATGGCTCAAGTATACTTCACATTGTGACTGTAGCTACAACGACTCACATGCTTGTAAAAAAGTAGTCATAAACATTTTTAAAATTAGACATTTTCATTTATGCATAGTACATTTTTTATTATAGACTTGTTAAATGTGTGCATCAGTGATAAGTCTCCTTATAATTTATGCTAAAATATATATTTAATGGTAATTCACTACTGAGGAGCATTTATCCCGGTATATCTAATTTAATACATGGTTAGTAATTTATCACATACAAATGATTTGCATATAAATTTTAATTATAAATGTGAAATTAAAAAATGTAACTCCATTTTTTGTTTTTTTATTACATTAGCTAAATGCCACACTGTAAATAGAACATCATATGATAATGAAATAAAATTCTCTTATTGTTGGTAATTTTCACTATATTTAATTTATTTTATTTTATAAATAAGTATACATATTTTAAATTAAGTTAATATATATTTTTAGTCATATTTTATGAATAACAAAACTGTTATTTTTTCATCTTTATTATATTGTCTAACAAGAAAATCAACACATGTAATATGTCACGTGCATGTGCATGTGTGTGTTTACGAGTATATATATATATATATATATATATATATATATATATATATATATATATATATATATATATATATATATATATATATATATATATATATATATATATATATATATATATATGAGGTGAGGAAGTGTGTATCGGCAGGTACATGTAACTTATGTGTACCGGCCATTAAAGTAGGACATGTGGAGTATGTTGATAAGATCCAACCATATAGATTTATTCAACACTATATGGATTAGATGTGTTTTAAGAAACATAACCATATCTCATATAGATCATGAGATATAGCAATATATCATTCAATGGTTTCTGTAATTTCTACAACTTACTGTTGATTAAAAAATGTACATCTTCTTTCGTTGGATGATCTATGAATATCATATTGTGGTGATTTTTTTTACACATCTTATTTAAAGGGTATACTTTACATCTATAAGGTTGGATTATTCATTAGAATTTTACAATCATCATAAATGAAGATAGGTACATGTAAGTTACATGTACTCGGGTACACAATTCTTTTAGCCATATATATATATATATATATATATATATATTCTACCTTCTATTTTTTTCTTCTATTCGAACCATTAGTTCGGTTCGGTCCGGTCTGGTCCTGTCAACTGGTTGGATCGGTTGCTGGGAGCACGTGTGTGGGAGCGTAACTACTGTCATGTAATTCATATTTTCGGTACTATTGTAAGATATGCGTTAAATTAATAGTTTTTTCTTTTCTTTTGTGATCTAAGCACCAAATGGATGGCGAGCAACTATTTCATTTCTTTCAGCATTTGCAAAGTTTCCAGGTTATGGAAGACGGTAAACTGAATAGTCAAAGTCAACCAACACGTGCTCCATCCCAGCTGGTCATGTGATGGGCAGCGGGAAAAACTGCTCATGAGGCCCCACAGTTTGCACGCTGCTTGATGACAAACAGGAAGAAGTGTGCGCTCGTCGACCAGGTTCATTGCTGTAAGTGACGAAACACCTGCGCTGCGCATAGGCCTTTCATCCTTGGCGCCTTCTTCCGGAGGCTTTATTCCGTGATCTGAACCACTTTGCCAGGCCCACGGGTCTGCTCTCACCTGGCTTCCACAGCCAGAGTCAGCAAAGAAACAGAAGCATAATGGAAAGGTGACGAGTAAAACCACTCCCAGGTTCCAATACAACTGCGGCAGATCCACAGCAGAGTAAAGGGTGGGGAAATGGTGGGCGGCACTTGATAACAACGTAAGAAGCATACCCATCGGTATGCGCCCCTGGATACTGAGATAGAGTTTTGAGCACATGCTAAAAACCAATCTCAGCCGTTCAACTCCCCACTCTTCCTGGAGATCCGTGTATACAATGAAACACAATGTACGCACTAATCAATCTCCAGACGATTTTTTGAGGCTGAATGTCGGGAATATTTTCAACAGGTGCAGAAATTTCTATTTTCAGCACCGGATCCCAACTGTCGGTATGCTTGATTTGCAGGAAAAGAAGGGCATGAGAAATGTCCAGAGATACGATGAGGCGAACGATCAACAAATTCGATCATATATTTAGATTCCAAAAGTAAAATATGGGATGGAAATCCTTAAAGCAACTCCGGTTGTTTTTAGATTTTTTTTCCTCCAACCATTTGAAATTTGGCATAATTACCCTCTTTCGTTACTCCTGCCCATCTGTCGACTCCGTCAATTTTTTGTACTACTGTTCATATCATATTATTAATGAATCGGTATACAACCGCATACCAACTTTAGACCATAGTCAGGACTAAGCAACATAAGTCATTGAATCAATAACACCATAAGTGCCAAGAATCCAATGATAGCAGTGAAGAGTACTAAGAATGAAAACATACTAATAAATGTATAGGGGGTAGGCACCCCAACAATAGGCCTCTACATAGGTAAAAGTAAAATAGTTGATGTAGTCAGTTGTCTTCTCCATCAAGAACTGACTCCAGGGTGTATGACCTCTATGACATGGCTGCCTCTCCAAAGTCTGTGGGTATATGTTTATTATCCTTCATAAGAGACTCAAAAACCTGATCATTCACAAAGTGTAAACATTTGATATGTATCATGGATGTCTATTATAAGTTTCTATACGTCACTCGTTTTGTTGTTGAATTTCATGGAAGTACATATTATATTAAATATGGTGGCAATTAGTATTTTGGTATCATAAGAGATTGGTGTTCTGGGTTTGGATGTGTTGAATAAATGTAACATAGGATCATGACAGACAATATTGCCTGGTGTGTAGGTGATGTATCATTTCCATAATGTGGCCTCAATCGAGCAAGTGAAGAAGAGGTGTAATGTGTTTTCTTCATGATTTGCACATAGGGAACAAATAGATGGGCCTAAGAACCCTCCCTTCCACATATTTTGGTCTATAAGAACTTTATCATACAATATGACGATCTAGATTTTGGTAGGACATTTGATGTTTCATATGCATGTAGATGGGAAAATGTATCTGGGCATGCATAAATCAGATATGCTCACTTCAGGGTGTATTTGGTGCCCCATCTCCATCAATATGATTTCTAGTGTTTGTCTCTAGCTGGTGTAAAATCTCTTCCAAAGTCTTACAAGAGAAGGATGAGGTGTTAGTTCTTTTGAGTCTACTTGATATATGTGTTCCTAATAGTTGTATTACTTGTATTGTAGTCAATTGGGTAATCTCTTTGTGTATGTTGATGTTGAGGGATTGGGTGATGATATTAAGGCCATGAAACCATAGGTGAGACCATAATTTGGTGTATTGGAATAGTGAGGTGGGGTGATGATATTACGTCTAATTATATGTATATTGTGGTAAATGTGGCTCCATAAGGGGGAGGACAAGTGAGGTGGGGTGATGATATTACGTCTAATTATATGTATATTGTGGTAAATGTGGCTCCATAAGAGGGAGGACAAGTGGTGTTGTTGTACTGCCAAGGTTTGTGTCTCCAACAGTATTTTGTGAGGACATGATTTTTTTGTATGCATGGCCTATCTGAACATAAATTTAATGTAATTTTATGTATCAAGTAAAGTGATGTTGATGAAACTCTAATCCCCGTGTCTTTTAGGAGAGTGTTGTATCCCATTGCACCATGTGAATCTTATTTCCCACATGTTTCCATAGAAAGTCTTGTATGATATGATATATGGTTTTGTGAACTTTGGAGGGAAGAGGAATACGGTTGAAAAATAGGTGGTGAGAGGAGTTAGTGAGTTGTTGAGAAGAGTGAGTCATCCCACGAGATTTAGGAAGAGTGTTTTCCAAGAGATAAGTTGATGGTTCAAGTTAGTAAGGGTGGGATTCCAAAAGGACTTGGTTATGGAGTGTTAAGAAATCAAGAGACCAATTTGATGCAAGGTCAAGTTTCAATCTTGTAGTTGATAATTGTGTGATATCTCATCATTTTTTTCAGAATCAATGTGTGTGCCAACGATGGAGGATTTATGGAAATTGATCTTGAGACCTGAAAGTAGGAAAACATGCCTAGAATACGAACAATATAGATAATATTTTGGTCACACAGAGAGATGAAAATTATGGTCTCATATGCATATCGTATAATGTTTTCTTGGCAAAGGGTAGGTGCAATGATTAGACCATGAAGTTTCCAAGTTTGATCATCCTAGTGAGAAAGGATCTCACCATGATGAAGAGGTAAGGTGATAAGGGATCACCTTTCCTAAGTCTTTTCGTGTTTATGAAATATCCAAATGGTGTGACACTAATGGGATAGAGAAGTGTTAAGAACTGACACATGATAAGATTTATTATATATATCTATAAGGAAATTAATTTCCTCTCGTAAAATTGATTAGTAAAGTCCAGTTGATATTATCAAAGGCTTTTCCAAAATCAATTTTGATAGCCAAATGGGGTTGTGGCATGACTGGAAAGTATACATGGTTTTGTTAATCATGATATAAGTGTCATGTATTGTACAGTGTTGAAGTAAGGCACATTGTTATTAGTCAATAATCTTGTCTAATACAAGTTTTATCCCAAAACTGAGAATTTTAGCTATGATTTTATATGATACAATGATGAAATAGATAAGTCTGAACTGGACCATATTTGGGGTTTAAATATTCTCGATCAGTGCTATGTGTTCTTGATTCAAAACTTCAATTTGTTAGGATATGTCATTATGTTGTAAATGTAGTTGAAAAGGTTGTGGATGTTAGTTTTCATGAGCGTCGACATACTATGATAGAATTCCAAGCTAAATTTGTCTAGTCAACCCCTAGATTCTCTACCTCTCTTTTAATATCTATATCTGAGAATGTTTCTATGAATCAATCCAGGTGGGTGATGTGGTTTGCACTTAGGACTCCCCATTGACTAAGAAAGTGTTCATATATGGAATGCTTATTGTTGAACAACTTATCAAAATATACCACTATATGGGATGTGATAATATGTCTATTTTTAGTATCTATCCCTTGAATTTGTAGGCCATAGATAGGGTCTTTTCTTTTCTTGTTGTTACAACATTTGTGGAATAATTTTGTGTTTTTGTCTCCCTCTTTTAACCGTTTGATTTTGTCTCTTTGTTTCCACATGATCTGATTGTGTCGTTGTAGGTGTTCTATCTCAGATTTTAATGTGAGAATGTTGGTTAGATCAGATGTAGTCACTATCTAGGAGAGTGTGTTTTCTATGTCTCTAAGTTGTCAAATGAAATTACCAGAGGTGTTTTCATTCCAAATTTTCAACATATGCTTAACAATCTTAATATTATTGTGTATGTGCCACCCAAATTTGAGATTGTTATGTGGAATGGGCCAATCATGTTTTATAAGATCTACATATTCAATGAGATGGGTGCATAATCTCTCAAAATAGAAAGGTTTGTGCCCCAAATGGATGTATCATGTATTGAAAAGGACTGGGAATTAGTCAAAGATGGGCATGTTGGTGGTAGTCACTATAGAGAGAGACTACAGTTCATCTTAAGATTTGGAATAAAAAAAATCTAGTTTAGCTCAATAATGTTGTTTGTTCCATGAGAAAGAAGATATTTAGGCAGATAGGTCAATAAGATGGAATTCGTTGATAAGGAAAGAAAATGATGAGTCATTTTTGGAGTATGTATATCCGTTCTGTGGTGTTATAGTGAATCTTTCAAATATATGTCCAATGGGATTTCAATCACCTCCAATCACACAAGGTGCAGACTCATAAGTATGACCAATATGATATAGTTCAAAAAACTGTTAATTATTATGGCTAGAGTCTCTATAGACCTCTGAGAAAGCCCAAGTTTGGTGGCCAATGACGTTGTTTAGGGTGATAACGATGCTATAAGTATTTAAGTCTTGGTTGATGATATCAAAAATTATGATCCCAACTAATGATAATGTCACCTTTGAAGCCAAAATATTGGTATTTTAATTCGATCATTTATGTGGTTACCTCCTATATATATAAGTGAAAGGGAGACAATTGAGTTTTTGTTTCTTGTAGGGTGATGAGATTGATCTCATGTACATAGATGATTCTATTAGTCATTCTACATCTGTTGGTACTAGAGGCATCACATACATTCCATGATGCAATGATTACCGGAGTGTATTTGTCTCAAAATATGAAAAAATCTCTAGATTTTAAGGTCTATAATTTGATCTATAGCTATAATAACTTATATGGTGTTTCTCCAACCCATAAATGTTTCTTATTCAGAAAGAGATTAGTTTGCATTGATTTTTATCTCAAATGCAATGCCTATTTATATGCAAATGATGTAAATGCTAGAATGTTAGGAAATGAGGTGAGGTTGTTGATGTGATCCATACAATGTTCCAATACATTTGATTGTATAAGATCATTAGAGCATTTATTATGAAGTGATATAGCATGTAATGTGGATGCATTAGATGTACAGTTAGAGGGTGTACATGATTTGTCAGCAACGAAGTAGTTCTATCTTTTGTTGACATTCATAGGCAAGATAAGAGATTTAAAGGAATGTACAACAATGGGGGGAATTGGAGTTGAATTTTCCTAGATGGGGTAGTGGGAGGATTTGAGTTATTCAATGGTTTCAAATTTTAGTATGTCAATAAGTTCTTCGGTAAGGAAAGGGGTTGAATGTTTTGTCAAAGGTTTGTTGAAGGTGAAGGGTTACATGAATCAACAGAATAATTCTGAATAGAAAAGTTATTGGGTGTGGGGCTGCTGGGGTGCTTTTAGGATATGGGTCAGTTTGGTTGTGAAGGTGCTTGGCTCTTAGGGTGAAGGTCCTTCCTTTCCCATACCATCTTCATATCATGGTTGTGTTTGGTGTTAGCATTGTGTGGAAAATGCTTTTTCCTAGTGGGTCAACACCATGATGTTGGATGATTAGATAATTCTAAGAAAGTAGTGGGCATCTCTATAGGGTTTTTAGCAACAAGTTTAATGGTGTAAACAAATTCATCAAATTTAATCCTAAGTATGGCAGGGATTTGGACCTCTTGTCCATCTGAGAAGATGCAAAAGCTTTTGATGTATTTAACAGGTTGATGGTCACCATAGCTGATGAATTTTTAGGTAGCACCAATGACATGGGCAATGGATATCTACTTCCATAAATGAGGAGGCAGATCATAGATGGATACCCATCTAATCCTCTTGTTCCCACTTGAGAAGCGACACGATCTATTTTCCAATTTGTGAGATGGGCTTGAATGAAAGTATCCCCATATGGAATGGTAATGGTCTATCCAAAGAGGTGATCAAGTTTGGTGCCTTCAATTGCATACTATATGTGTTGTGAGTGTGTCAGGATCTCCACTTTAAGAATGATGTGACCCTAGATGGAATGAGAAATAGCTCAAGTGATGTATAATATGTTGACAGTGTGCTTATCCAAGTTATTTTGAATGGTAACGAGAACAATCTACCGGTGAAGACCTTAAACATTAGACTGGAGATCATTGGGGTAGTCTAAGTTGGTGTTAAGGGAGGGAGTCATTATGTTGTTGAAGATGGTCATAGATTGTGAGGGTAAGGTGAAAGTGGCAGGCATAGGGTGGTGAAAGAGAGAGGATGACTTAGCATATATGGAGGATCTAGGTGTAGAGGATGAAGTTGGTCCAGTGGGAATAGGGGTTGAAGATGGAGATGTGACAAGTTGGTGGCGATTGACAAGTGGAGGTGCATGCTAGTAGAAGGGGTAGGGGATGGATGGCAAGTCCCACGTAACATACAAGAATTCAAGAGCATGAAAATGGTTTTAAAAGTAAAGAAGCGAAAGTGTTGTTGTTTATAAGTTTTCTTTTTGAAGGGGGTGTGGATTTCATTTTCTGTTGAATTCAAATTTGCAATGATGTAAGGAATTTTGGTTGGGTAGATATTTATTAGAAATGTCTGTGTAGTGAAATTTTTCCTACTAGTAGGTATTTGGGGTCTAGGGTTGGGGTAGGTGTAGGAGAAATGACTAGAACCCTTACATGCGAAGTAATAATTTGGAAAGGTTCATTACTAATGGAAATGCCCAAAATGATAACATATCTTGCATCTAATTGGTCTACATGGTGCTTTGCATTTACTTATAACTAAGGTCCATCCTAAGTATGTGGTATTGGAGGACAAGAATATCTTAGAAAGTGAGTATGAGATGTAAAAGGGGTGCATAGAGGACCTAAGGGGAAATCAGGTATATGAATTCTGATCTCGGGGTTGATGTGGAGTGATGAGATACCATATTATGAGTAATATCAACTAAAATATAATGATTATCACATACTTTGAGATGGAGTACAAGATGTAATGAAATTAGATAGATTCCATGAAGTGTACATGTGAGTATTCAAGTGTTGTCTATAGTTATTGTGTTTGTCTAGATAATTGATATATCAAATGTATCCTCTATAAAAGTAGTGGAATTAGAAGTGGACGACAAATCCACCTGAATCAGATTAATTTCAATCTATATTGGTGGTTGGAAAGCATCTCTAACAGAAAGATAGTCATTATATGTATCTAACTAGAGAACATCCTCCTTGTCTAGATCATGATAGTATGATGGCAAATGTATTTGAGTTTCAATGTTTTTATCAAATATTCATATGTTAATGGTGTTTTGTGATGTTGTACGCATGTGTATGATACATACATAGATCAATTCCATTTTCTTGGTCATTTCTATCCATCTAATATGAAATTGGGGTCTTTTATCCTGATCCTTAATGAACCGCACTCCCAATGTCGTGAAATCGGCTATGATTTTAATCCAACTGGGAACCATGTTGACATGGAGGTATCACCATTCTATGGACAGTGTGATGTCTTTCTTCGTGTTGCTATCTAATATGATGTCAAGAATTCTTGTTGAGAGAACCATCATGGGAGTCTATGTATGGTTGGTGGTGCTACATCTTTGGTACTTATGTGTCAATCTTTTTAACTTGTTATTATTTTGTCTCTAGTAGATTATGATGTAATATGTTGAAAGGCGTGAGGTCATATGGCTACTGTCAATAGGGATTGGAGATAAGACCACCTCTACATATGGTTTATCTCAGTGTAATCAGAAATGAAAAACCATGAGGAAGGAATGTTAAAGGTCCTAGATCCCATTGAGGGGTACTTACAAATGATATATGGGGATGTACCAACCAAGAGGTCGTCCTCTATCAATAGATTATAACTAATACCTATTTATTGTGGCTCAAGGTGTGGATAAAGGTAAAGGATGTTGCATGTAAGGGGAATGATGATAATGAAGTCCTCATGTAAGCATAGTAGGAGCTACATGTAGTTTGACGATGTCTCCACAATGTTGTTTTGTAATCTAGAGGATCCCTATGTAGTAGCAAGGTAGAATATGGGGTGGGAGTACCAACAATTGTTGCTAGAGAGATGTTGCTTCTAGAGATAAGGAAGAGCTTCTCACTCTACAAAACTATGTCAGACGTGAGTGTCAGCTTCATCAATGTGCATGGAAATCTTATTTAAATTTTTGCACTTTTAAGTTCCCTTGTCTTTGTATTATATGTAGTTGTATTATCTTAGAAAAATTAGTAGATTATACACAAATAAAATATTGTTGGTTTGTATTTTTTATGAACTATAATAAGCAAAATACCAACTACGGTTAAAAATACTTATTTTTACAAGAGGGGTGGCACAAATGATCAAGCACAATGTCCCCTTAAGAAGAATCTTGAGTTTGACTCATGGTCAAAATGTATTGTGAACAACATAGCACATTAATTAGTGTGAAAATTGAGTGACCTATCGCCACATGTCAAGAGATGACCTTATCAGAGAGATTTCACTACTGACTGTATTGGGAGTGGTTACCTTGATTATAATGTTTAATAACTAAAAAGAACAAAATGTCAATAAGGATTTAGCTTGGGTGGTAAAGGCACAAGCTCCCCAATGAAGGGACATGAATTCGAAAGTGAGGTTGTGCATCTTGGAAGTGAGTTGTCTCGTTGTGTAGGATGTCCCACTGTGTGATTTAAATGCGCCCTCCAGTGTGTGGGTAGTCGAGAGGGTTGGGGGTTTACACTATTGGGGTGGTGTCACCGAATGGCTCTTCATCAAGAGTGGTTTCCATGTCATCCAAAAAAAGAACACAACATATAATGCAAATTAAGGATATTTAGTTAGTTATTCCAAACATTATCAAATTCTAACTATATTTATGGTTGATATGAATAGCTCTATTGATATTTTATGTACAAAAATAATTTTGTATGTTTGACTTAATTGAATATGGTTGTAATTGTTAAGTTCACACAATAATTTGAAAAGGGCATGTGTTCAAATATTTCCTTCGGTCCATTTGAATCTAACTCGATCCAATTTGATCAACCCATCTGGTTCGATGCAATCTCTAGTGGTTCAAAATTTTGAACAATTCAAACCAAGTTCTAGACCAATCAAGCAATGGTTTATCGACCCGACTAGTTAGTTAAAAAAAGTTTCAAAATTAATTATATAAAATCCCCAAAATATATAACGGGAACAATGTGCTTTTAATAACAAGTGATGTTTTATATTAGTGAGGGAACCCCTCCTAGACAGGGTCGGTAATTGACTCTCTCCAACAAGGTAAACTCTTGAGAGTTGACACAACTATAGATTGCACATGTTAGATGCATAATTGGCATTATGTTTTGTTCAGGGGACGCTGTGATCATGAATCAATCATGAGTCTCTTCTTGAGTAGATGCAATGATTGACCACCTACACCATCATCATTTGCAAAAACAAGTATATCTTAAGAAAATAATGTTTTTTGTAAATTATACTTTCTAAAATTACTAACAAAAATATTTTATTACTATCTAGTTTACTAGTATTTTAGTATAATCCTTAAGATCACATGTAATAATGATAGACAAATCATGCACAAATTGTAAAAGAAGTCCAAAAATCTAAATATGTCCACCCACGTTGATAGAGCTGACAGATGGGATGCATAAGTAGAAAAAGAGGGGCTTACATGGAATTACTAATAAGATGGGGAGTTATTCTAGAATTATGCCAAACTTCACAGGAGGAAATGAGAAAAAACTCTTGTTTTTAACAAAAACATCATGAGGCTCTTCTTGTCTCATTCCCTATAGGTTTTATCATTGGGGGAGGGATCTCTCCTTTGTAGTTTCTCCCCCCTACCCCTTTGTATGGGTAGTAGCCTTCCTTCCATCATCTCTTTTCCGCCTCCTCACCCTTTTAGCTTCTCTTCTATCTAGCTTGTGGGGAGCTTGCTTCCCCTTTCCACTTGGAGTTTGGTTCCACTGAGTCTCCTGCTTGGGGCCCAAGTGGTCAATCTCCTTGGTGATTTCTCAATTTCATAAAGGATATAATTGAAATAGGCATGATGGATACTTCCTCCATTAGCATGCCAATGGATGGATTCGTTTGGGTATTGTGTCCATGGTCAGATGATGTTGGCCTTGGAATCCACCTCCTTTGGGTACAGGCGTTCTTGGCTCCTTGCACTTCTGGTTGCAACTTCTCCTTTTCTAGATTGTTTGCTCCATACAGTTTGTAGATTCTCCTCTTCTACATCACTCAACTTATTCCCCGACTTGTCCTCCATATTCCATTCTTCTCCATCTTCCCTCTTTGTTGTAGTAGGTGATAATGATTTGTATAGGAGCTATATAGAGAGAGAGCTATAATAGGAGTGTGTACCCATGTATGGTTTGGTTTGACTAACATACATAATAGTTTCTTAGGATGAAAACTCAAGTTTGTGGATCATGTTTACCTATTGAGTTAACCATTAGCTATGAAGATCAGGTATGTACATCCTCAATTTTATTTTGGGCATTATTTGACTTAAACCTAATTCTTTTAATGAGGCATCTCTTGAATATCAATTCTACTTGAAGCTCAATTGTTGGACATTCATATTTCCTGATTTGAATTTATTTAAAATAATGTGATTGTTGAATTACTTTATTATAATGTGTCTTTGGATCCCTCCTACTATGATTACCTTTTCATATGAAATTGACTGAAATGATACTCTTTCTTGCAATTTTATGTATGCTACATGTTTGACTCGAATATATAGAATAATGGTACTTATGTACAACCATACTTATAGAGGGAGTGTGTATTCTTCCCGAGGTGTGTGTTTCTACCCTTATTTCTTTGAGGCCATGATCTTCTGGTGTTATGGCCCTATTTTAGGTATATTTAGTATACATTGTTATGCACGCAAAAGTTATTATTTTACAATGAGATTGCTGATAACTATTATGGCATTTTTATTCTCAAGGTTGTAATCTAAATTTTATATGCCTCATTTCTATTGTTATAATTCTTTCAAACTTACCTAATTGTAAATATCCCCCTTCTTGTGGGAACATCTCTCCTTGCCCCTATAACCCTACATAATGCCTAAAGTGTTTATTATATGCACATGCCTAGCTCTTTGCTGGCCTCTATATTGTTTCCTACATTTTGGGTGATGTTCCCTTCCACCTAGGTATAGGTACATTAGAAGACAAGGACTCAACAAGATCACCTACATGATATGGAACTAAGGATAGCTTGGAATGGATGGGTTTCCCTTTGCACTCAGTCCTACATTTTACTAAATATATACCTTGTATCTTGTTATACCACCTTAATAGTGAGAAATATTTGTAAATGAATCATCATATAACTTTGTAATAGTTTTGTTTTGCTTCTTATTCATTATCTTGCTCTATAATATATACCATTTGGGAAATAATAAAATTTCTCCTTTCCTCCATTTTATGGAATAGGAAGGTTTTTATATTTTTCTACTTCGTGAAGAGTGAATCCCCTTTTGGGCCCCACTCTTTACAAAATGGTATCAGAACCTAAGAAGCCAGTAACATGACAATTTCAAGTTATCCTAGGATGACCCGTAATTAAGAAGGTGACCCTTAGAGGCTGTTGATAAACCTATTTCCTTGTAGTTGAGTACCATTTAGGATTTTCAACCCCGAATTAACTTGGTCATTTTCACTCTTCAATCCACCTATGTGGATGTGAGTAAGTCTTTAGTAACCCTTATCACCCTACCCTCTTTATGGAGGTGTTGATGACGCCACATGGAACTGACTCTTGTAGTGTTTGGTTTCCATCTCATACTTTCTAGGATGTTAACCTATGAGGTATGATGTGTAGGTTGAGTTCAATAGTCATAGCTAGGCTTTATCCTCATTCTCACCTTAACCCCTATTGTTTGTTGTTACCTAGCATGCCTCACATACACCCATTACAAGGTTGATCATGCATGAATGACAAGCATAAAACCCTAATGTCAGTTCTAGATTTGTTATTATTCCTTCAATACTAAGTGGTAATATGAATTAGCTCCTTATGCTTGGGCATTCCTTGCCTACAATATGGAGTTTTCCCATATAGATTGGCTCAAATATATCTACTTAAAGGCTAGATACCATCCTCATTGAGCTTGTTATGCCTCATATATGAGAACTACTTGAAGAAAGCTATTAGTAGTAGTAGATATCCTTGAGTGTTTACCTCTTTCATCTCCAATATTATGCTCTATTTATCTAATGATTGAGATGAATAGGTCAACCGTATAAGTTACCTTGTCTTGTGAAGGAACTATGGATAAAAATCAGGTAGTGATGGAAACCCCTAAATCTGTTCCTATAATGTTGGGTAATCTCATGAATCCCTTAGGTCTTGTGATGAGGCAATGTAAATTATGTTTAATAGTGACATGGGGAATGGTGGATGTTGTGCATTATTAGGGTTTGAAAGAAGATGTGTGGTAAGAGACACTTCTCCCCTCCTATGTTTATAAGTTAGAAATGCAGTTGTATGCCCTTCTATATGTTTAAAAGATTAGACCCTTTTTGTGGAATTAAGTGATGATAGACTACTAGTGTAAGTGTTGGGTTGTGAAATGTGTCTGACTTAGTTCTCGAATCAATTTTGGCATCAATTTTGGATTTTCATTGTAATTATTTTATTGCTAAACTTAATTTAATTATCAAATTATATGCATGAAAATACAAGCTTTCATATTTCATCGATGATTTTTTTTGTTAACCAAGTCATCACCTCAATAAAGTTTGGGTTTTAGAGAAATCAATTAGTGAATAACCCTCGACTGGTATGTTCCACCCTGAAACCATAAGTTGAAGTGTGAATCGGAGTGTAACTATATGACCTGGTTGATCTACCTATGTTTCCTCTATATGATTGGCTAATTTATAGATTGATATTTTTAAAGGGGGGATCCTTGCATAGTTTATTCATTAGGAGTGTTGCAATTAGGAATAATCAAGTTCAATAATAGTTGCAACTAGTATGACTTGAATAACTCCTAGTAATCAAGTTGAAAAAATATAACTACCACCTAATCAGGACTATTGAGTGAGCCTTGCTTGTTATACCACAATAAATGTTACTCATATAATAAAATAATAAAACTTATCTTCACTTATTTTGAGAAGATGAACTAAACTACACCTAAACTTTGAATTAATTCCTTATGCCCCAATTTATTAGTAATTAAACGGTAAGGATCACTTTACACAAGAAGTTAGGTTGAATACACTAAGGATGATGGAATTTGTGAATGTACATAATTTCCATATGATCATCATAAACTAAAGTGAAAAATCAATTAATTACAACTCAATCAAATCATGTGTAATGTAATGTGTATGCTTAAATCATGGATGACTAATTCAATAAATTTTGTACGATACACTATAATGATCAAATAGGAATGGTAAACATATTTGCTAAAAACCTAATGTTACACCTTAACCCTAATATACATGATAATATATGAAAAGACATTGTCATAAGTAAAACAATACTAAGTTCTTGTGTAACCTTAGCTTCGAATATTATATGAGGAGGACAGTGAAGACTTGACGTATGAAATAACATAGGTTCTCCATGGGGTTTTAAATATAAGTATGATAAGCAACATTATACAATAAACCATTACATTAAGTGTATTAGAAATCTTATATTGGTTTAGTGATATCACTTAGTGCACTTGTCTAGTGTTGGATAGATTTAGGGGATGAAATCTTCTTTAAGGGGTGAAGTGTTGTTACATACCCAAATCTAGCATCATAACTCAACCCTCCTTTCTTCGAGGCCCTATTCAATTATGTGGATATGCAATCTACCGGTTTTTCCTTTTCTTTCCCATTCTTAATTTAGATACCTCCTAGTACCATATTTCCCTATTTGGAGTAGGTCATATCTTCTTAAGATCTAATAACCCTGATTAACTCACTATTATCCCACAAACATGACATTTTAGAAATAAATAACCCTAATAGTTGAATTATGGGAATTCATGAGTAAAAATACAAATCTAATGACTCAATATAAATAATATACTCTAGGGTAACCCTAGAGTCTTAGAGTGAGAAAATTGGAGGTAACTCAAAATGATTCACCTTGTTGGCTATTAGGTTAAGCTAACTACCATACTTAAGTGATTTATGCATAATGGATTACATGTATGATCTCAAAATGCAAATATAAGTCCAAATTCATGTTTCCCATACTCAAATTAGGTAATCTACAAATTTTGGGCCTAATAAAATATTAATGACACCTCTAATAGAAATTAGAAGATATGATATAAGTATAAGTGGTATTCATGAGAATTATTCTAATGTCACATCTCTCTTTCCTAAGTGTTTGGTGATTTGTTTTGTCACACATGTTTAGTTGTCTAGTGGTGTTATCTCTCCCAATCCACATCTCTAGATAGTCTTGACCTGATCTCATGGAGTACGAGCCTTCATCTTCATTTACGATTCTGAATTCCAGTGATCATTCACACATTGAACAATACATGGGCATCCTTTTCTTCAGTCGTATCCTATCATCTCTCTCATTCACATTGAGAATATTCTACCTCTACAAAATTCTTCTTCCTCACAAACCCCTAGCTAGTTGTGATTGTTTCTCTTGACGCCCATTGGTTCTGGCAGTCGGAAGAGTCTGGCCTTCGACTGCTATTGGCGGATGACCTAGAGGTTCCATATTGGTGACCTTTATTTCCTAACCTCCTCACCTTTGATTCTTAATCTTATCTCCTTCCTTCCTTAGGTCTTCCAGAAACCCTAATGAGTCTCCACTCCCCATCGTCACACCTCCTGATGTCCCAAGGGTGATTGTGCTTCGTGAAAGCGAAGAAATGCTTCTCCACTATGGACTTGCCAGAAAAAAGATCTTCGTCATATCCACCCAGGTAAAGCCATCTTCTTACTCCCTTCCTCCTCACCTCGTTTCCTATTCTCCCAAAGCCATCATCAGCTCCTTAGCCAAAACCAACTCCATCATGTCTACAGCTACCACCGATAGAAAATCTGCTATCCGGTCACCACCTTGCATCTACAGATCCACCACATGTGCCACAAACATTAAAAATATGAATCACCACACCACTGATCATGATGACCATCATAGAGTGACAAATCTTACACATACAACCACTGCTTCTAATCACCAATCCAGAAACAACCAATGGTTTCTTCCTAAGACCCAATCTCCCAACAACCTAAGCTTGAGCTATTGGGACCCAATGGCCTACTAGACTAGCAGACCTACAACTTTCCACCCACACACATGAACCCAGAAACCCCATATACTTCCCCTCACCCTGGTTGCTACCACGATGGGTATCCATCTCCCAGATAAATGTAATGGAAAAAATTTAATTCCTCCACTCATTGAGATGCCAAATCACCAATGCCATCCCTAGCCTGACTTCAGGAGAAACAAAGGCTAAACCTTGGAAACAAAGGTAGGAGTTTTAGATCAACCACCTTCCCTGGGATCATCTCAACCATATACAAATCTCCAACCACCTAATCTGCCTTCAACGATGTTTAGAAAGTCTAGAGACATGAGTGAGCCAAGAGTTCTTATCTCAACTTTAGAATAATCTGAGCTAGAGTAGACCTCTTCTAAGCCATTGTGGATACCACTACTTGCAACATTTATTGGGGACCAATCTATACACTGAGCATCAAGATTCATAGCATCTTAAATTCCTTTCATATAATTCAATAATTTTTTTTATTTGGCCATTGATGAGAATGCAGATTATAAAATTATCCTAGGTACTAACAAGAATATTAAGAGAAGTTTCTAAATCTGATTATCCAGTCTAATAATTATATTTATTACCTATAGGAACAAGTAAATGCAAAATAAGTTTGACTTAGATAAATAACCATATTAGTTGCATGTAGAACTAGTTGATTATCTCTACGGCATATATGTTTAGGGATATGTTCATATAAATATGAATGCATAAGCAGATATAATAGGTTGTTATTGTAAACTTTTATTAATATATATGCTATTATATAAATTTTCAATTAGTAATAAGTACATTATGACTAATCCTAGTAAAGTATTTTGACTCCTTAACCATACGACTATGTGAATATACATGCATATGACACAAACTTTTGTAATAAAGAACATAGACCCCATGTCTCACAATTAGTAGTGTAATTATGACTAGATGAATGGAAGATAAAACTAGTGAATCTTAATGTAATGCTATATCAACCAAATACACACATTAAGGCATTAATGCATGAAGGGTAGAATGGTAACTTCACATAAATGATAACCTAGGAATTGTAATGATAATATATATAATGCTCATCAAAAAACCAAAAACCTTAAAAATGGATAGTGAAGATAACCTAGACCATTTCATAAAAATAAATGTGTCATTAAAAACCTAATGGACATGCAGTCTAATCCACCCAGGTTATAGTCCATAACTAAATAGTGATAGATATTGCAACCCATGTTAGAACGAAAATCCAAACAAGTTGTTAGGTAATAATGATTTGGATAAGAGCTATATATATATATATTATATAAATATATATATATATGTATGTATGTATGTATACATGATTGTGTACCCATGTATGGTTTGGTTTGACTAACATACACAATATGTTCTTAGGATGAAAACTCAACTTTGTGAATCATGTTTACCTATTGAGTTAACCATTATATATGACGATCAGGTATGTACATCCAAACTTATATTTTGGGCATTATTTGACTTAAGCGTAATTCTTTTAATGAGGCATCTCTTGAATATGGATTATAGTTGAAACTCAATTGTTAGACATTCATATTTCCTGATTTAAATATATTTAAATACATGTGATTATTGAGTTACTCTCTTATAATGTGTTTTTGGACCCTTCCTACTATGATTGCCTTTTCATGTTAAATTTATCGAAATGATACTATTGCCTCTCTATTTTATAGATGCTACATGTTTGACTAGAATATCTAGAATAGTGGTACTTATGTAAAACCATACTTATATAGGGTGTGCTATTCCGCCCGGGGTGTAAGTTTCCTCCCTTATTTCTTTTAGGCCATGATCCTATGGTGTTATGGCCCTATTTTAGGCATATTTAGTCTACATTGTTATGCATGCAAAATTTATTATTTTATATTGAGATTGTTGATAATTGTTATGGAAAGACATTTTTATTCTCACTATTGCAATTTAAATTCTATATGCCTCATTTATATTGTTATTTTCTTTTGAACTTAGTTGATTGCAAATATTCCCCTTCTTGTGGGAACATATCTCCTTGACCCTACAACCCAACATAATGGCCAATGTATTTATTATATGTACATACTCAACTCTTTGTTGACCTCTATATTGTTCCCTACATTCTAGATGATGTTCCCTTCCACCCAGGTATAGGTACATTAGAAGACAAGGACTCAAGAAGATCACCTACATGAAATGGACTTAAGGGTAGCTTGGAATGGATGAGTTGTCCTCTGCACTCCGTCCTACATTAAATGTATACCTTTTACCTTATTATACCACCTTTTATGGTGATGAATATTTGTAAATGAATTATCATATAACTTTGTAATAGTTTTGTTTCCGCTACTTCTTTAGTATCTTTCTCTGTAATATATACCATTTGAGAAATAATCAAATTGCTCCTTTCCTCCATTTTATAGAATAGGAAGCTTTTTATATTTCTCTAGTTTGTGAAGAGTGGATCCCCTTTCGGGCCCCACTCTTTACATGGGTGGTTGAAAATAAATACATATGAGATATCTTGGAAGTTATCTAGGGAAGGATCTAGAGGTAAATCTATTGGTGGGATTATCAAGGATAGAAATGACTTGATCCTTTGAGGTTTCTCTAGACCATATAAGGGGTAAGATTACTAGAGAGATCTTTAAAGGCCCTAGAGTAGGTTTGGAGGTCTATGTTGATTCCCTATAAACATCATCATAACTGAGAAGGGATGATTACTATCGTAGTGAGTATTTTGGATGGAGGGAGAACTCCATATGGAGGTTTAAGATATAGGAGAAGAAACTAGAGAGTGTTTTAGCAGAATAATTTTGAGTTGTATTTTTTGTCTAAAAAAGGATGTCCTACATGATCATCCATATGGGAACAAAATAAGTAGTTTCTAGACATTGAAGAGTCTAGAATAGATTTCACAATCTATTAGTGGGTACATGATAGATTTATTTAATCCATGCTACTTCATAAGAGTTGCAACAACATGTCATAATAGATAGTGATATATATAGTAGAGTAGGAACAGTGGAGTGTCTGATTTTTTTGTAACCATACACTTCATTTTATCATGATTTATTATACTAATAGAAAACAATATCAATTTTTTCTGAGTTTCAATTATAAAAAGAATATTTTTAAAAGTAGGTTATATTTCATATGAGTTCACAATATTGCATAATAAAGTAGTGAATATGTACAAGATGGAAATAGGAGGGCAAGAACATACATGTAGAACTAGGGAAGGAAAAGGTGTTGCATGAAAAGATACATGTAGATCACAATAGGTCAAAAGACCAATCTATATATGCTTCCAATTTGATGGTAAACAAGTAAAATGTCAAAATATATTGTTTTAGGTTGGGAGATCTTCCATTTAGACCCAAACCCATGTGAGTTTGTGATGCAAGTTTGTTGGGAGTCTAATGATGTGAGTTGTGTGTGGAGGCTAAGTAGGGATCAAACATGGCACAGAGGTTGTTGGAAAATTAATAAAGCCAAAGCCATTGTTTGGCATGAGATCAAACATGGACTAGGGCATGTCGTTCAAAATCATTTCAACTCAAATTGGAGTATATTTGGCATTTGCCCCATTTTTATTTGGATTTACCTAGATGGAAATGAGATAATGCACCTGTGAATTTGCTTTGACTACTCATTTTGGTTTTAATCCATTTCAGGTACAACCTATATTGGGATCTTAATACTCTAGATTTGGGCTTGTCTGTAATTTGAGCACAGTGGCAGTTACTTTCCTCAAATACTAGAAACTATATTTTAAGTCATATGAGAATCAATATATAAACAAAAGTGTCTTAATTTGTGATGAGAATAAGGCATAAGAGGAAACATGAAGTAATCAATCCAGTTATAGGTTGTTCAACAGTTCCATTTTCATTACTTGTGAGGTCACAAGAAACAATATAAGGTTGCATCTATTAGAGGTTTAGATTCCCCATGGATAGTGACACCCTTGAGCAGTGTGTGCAATATACAAGTTAGAGAACAATAGAACAAGGTATATGTCGAAGTAATAAGGAATGTGAGTCTAGAGTAGTCATACTTAGAGAACTATGGAAACCAAAATATAGAACTAAATAGAACCAAATCATCTAGATCAAGAAGATATTTAGTTTGGTTGATCACTCTAAGATTTAAACGCAAAAAAACACATAAAAATGGATTTTCTGTCAGATGGAGGAAAAATCTAGGATAGATAGTTTCACCACAATGTCGTCTATATTGAAGTCTATTCAATTATTGATAAGTCATCCTTTATTTTTAATAAGGGATCTAAAATTAATAATACCCTATTTTGAAGCATGATGAATGTTTAGTTTGGTTGAAATACTTTTTTCATATTCCTTAATCCAAATTAAATATTAAAGATTAATCTCTTGATAACCCCCCCCCCCCAATTTTTATCCCCATTTCACATCACATTATTAACAAAGTTTGTGAATATTCCTCTGAAAAATCCCCCTTTCAAAGTAGTAAAACATCTAATATAATCCAGGTTGATCATGCATCAATAATAGAATTAGATCCAAATTTTAAAAAATTATCTAATGAAAACTTAATTAATAGAAGTCATTTATTCGGTAAAGAATCAAACTAAACTACTCCCTCTGCCCAGATTATATAGCAGAACATGGATATCATTATATCACAATAAGATATCTAAAAATAGAGAAAATATAACAATAGAGATATTAGCCCTACAGACATGAATATTGTAGTCTCTTGTAGAAGAAGGATGTGAATCTCCACAAGTTCCACCTTTAAAATTCATCAATGATTCATAAAACACAATATCTTATCTCACCTTCTTCTCCCCTCTCCTCATTTTTCTCTCCTCCCATACGTCAACTGTCCAAAACTACAATCATTTGGTGGTTATGGGTGCATTATATTTTATAGGGATCAAAATATCATAAATATAACATCGTTGTTAAATTTATCACTTAATATCTTGAACTTTGATGCAAAGAGTCGGTGGCCGGACTAGGGGCTGGTGCTATCGACCTTAGTTTTCTCTTTTGACTAGGAGTTATCGATGATATCAACATTGTTTTTTATGCCATCAACTTAAATGTTAGGGTTTACTATTGGTAGAGTCTGAGCTACTCACATGGGTGTTGGTGCTACTGACTTTGGAGGATTTGGACATACTTAAATCTGGAACTGCTTGTCAAATCTGGGTACCTTGTTAGTGATATCAACTTGAGGTCAATGCTACTGACATTATGAGTTTCTTATTAGATTTCCATACAATCAAATTAGAAATTATTAGGTGTAAATATTATAATAATAATATATGCCTAAATGAATGCACAAAGTAGGAAAAATTGATGCAAAACAATTATGTACTAGTTTGTCGATAAATATATAAAAGGTATGTAGTTGAGACCAATGAATGGATGAATTCAACCAAATTAGCACACGAGAATATAGATAATGACATGTGTCTCAAACACCCCTAAGATTAAATATTTCTCATCCTTGAGCAACACTACACTTAGATTTGGTTAAAGAATTCAAAAAATGAACAAATTTAATCAATTTTTTGATTTACAAGGGGAACCACTCTCGCACGAGCGCCACTTTTGTGACCCCCGCGGACAGCGTAAACCCCTTGGGGCTTGAGAGGTGTGGTCCGGTCACCCCCTCCCATGCCCGGTAGGCGTGCGATGCCGTTCGCAGCATGCCTCGGTCGTGATTCGAACCCGTGACCCTTTGTTAGGGGCCCCCGAGCCGCAACCAGCCGGGCTATGCTGGCCGGACAACAAATTTAATCAATTCAACTATCATAACTGTCCTCCTCTAATCAAACCCGGACTAGTCATTGTCAAACACAAAGTGCATAGCTACTATACATGGTCAATCATGCTCACTACAAAAAAAATTACAAAAAGATCATTGAAAACACAAATATATTAGAGTAGGAAAACATCATGGCTAATAGGACACACACATGATGCATCATATGACCTACATATCTACATTGTTCTAGAAAAAATAATAAAATCCACGATAGATTTAGTCCCCAAATGTAAATGAATGAGAGGGGAAATATAGGGAATCCTACCATATAGAGCAACGGGTTGATGGAAATGGTGGCATAAGTTAAAAATTACAAAACAGTCCAAGTCATCATCCAATAAAGTAAAATGAAGCAATTGTATGATGGATGTTATGAACTGCCTCCTGATGCCTACTGAATCGTGGGTAGAAAAATGCATGCATGGATGTGTAATGTACTAAAATCTAGTGTCTAATTTAAATGTGGAGCTATGATTCATAATATTTCAAAATTGAAATATCCTTTTTTCTAAAATTTCACTCATATTTGCACTCCATTTGAAATGTCTTGAAACTTGAGCACCAAAATGCAGTTTGCCCTTATTTTGGTCTAGTCATCCCACATGGGACCTAAAATTGGACAATTGAGCCCCATTATCTGGTCTTGGATTTGGAATTGCATAAAAAGAAATTATTAAATATATATATTCAAGTTTGTATTAATTATGAGAATAAATTTAATGGCCCCATTGGAATTATAACTATGGGAGTTAATATTATTAGAATTTGGAATAATGTAATCTAAGGTCGTGGGAAAATTTCGGCTCAAAAGTCTAGTAACTTAGGAGATATAAATTTGTGAAAATTCACTCGAAAATGGCTTAAATGGGGCTTTAAACCCCAGCCAAATGGGTTGAACTGCCTCCAACCACTGAACACTAATGGAGCAGTCATTAATGTAGGAGAAGAACTACTCATTCTCCCTCTCCTCTCTATCATTTTCCTTGGTTCAAGGCCTATTGGTTTTACCCTTCAATTCCCTACACGACTCGACCAACCTAACGAAACTCCTCACCCTCTTCTCTCCTCCCCCACAGTCATTTCTTTGTTGGGGCCAAAAATGGATGCATACCTTTTAGCCATTCTCCAACATTTCTTGAAATAAGGTGGAAAGCATGGGAGTCAACTTCAACTAGGAATGAGAACCCTAGATCCTGCAGCCACTATTTATACCCCAGCCATCACATCCTAGATCTACTACACTCACAACTGCCATGACCACCCCTCCTCTTTTTCTACTTCAGCCAAGTGCTTAGATAATATGGAAATTAGTTGAACATGTCTAACATAGTATCAAGTGAAAACTCAAAGAGTGAAAACATGAAAATAGATATTTGAGCCCTTGAGACACGATTCATGAAGTCCCATGTACAATATGGATGCAAATCCTTACTTTTTTCACCTTCAATACACCTCCATTGTACATTAAGCATAGTATCTTCTCTCCTTCTCCTCACTCTTCTCTCATGTTGCATATGAAAAATCTAAAACTCTTATCTATTGGTGGATGTAGGCACATTAGGTATAAAAGAGTAAAGCTATAACATTGTCTGTTTGATGGATCACATAAAAGCTCTTGATATTTGATGCGGAAGAGTTGGTGGCATTGACTCAGATTTGGTTTTATCGATCTTGCTTTCCTTTTCCAATTAGGAGCAGTGTTGGGGCTATCTAAATGGGTGTTGGTTCTCCCAACTTAAATGTCAAGGTTCACTGATGGAAGAGTCGGTGCTATCCCTATCAAATCAGGTAGACTTGGGAAATTTTAAATCTAGCCTTATTTCTTTTGGGTTTCGTGTCAGTGCTATGGCTTACTGACTTGAGGTCAGTGCTACTAACATTGCGGGTTTCTTCCCAACTTTTTCTACAATAAAATAAAAAAATATTAGGTCCAAGTAATATCATAATAAAATATACCTAATTGAATGAAAAATCGAAAAAGATTTATGCACTAATTATTGTATACTATATTGGTGATAAATGAATGAAAAGGTATGCAATAGAGATCAATCAATTGACAAAATTGTCCAAGTTATATGAAAATATTGATAATTATGTGTGCATCGTATAGTTAGGTTTTCTCATGTGAATTCCTTGATTATCATTTTGACAATATTGACAACGGGAATTAGTCATTGTTTTAGACCTTTATAATTTCCCAGCTATGGCTATTCTTTACAAAGGCGAGTAGTAGACTAATTGGTAAGTCGGTGATTTGTTTCTCTTTTTATTGCCATTATTTAGCCTTCTCCTATCACTTCTCTCTATCTTTTTCATCTAATGGAAATTGGTTATCACTTTTGTAGGTGCAATAATTGAGCAAACCCTCATCAAATTAGTGTTCTTTTCTCTCACTTTGGGGGTGTCTTTCAAGGGTACAACTATGAATTCATGAGGATGAGGTTGTTCAAGTACTAGATACTAGATTCCCTTTATGTTCAAATCATGTTGGTTTTGTTTTTACTCTATGTTATGAATCACAATGAGGGATCATGATAAGAAATAGAGGATTTTGTTAGATTAGTATGCCATGGACTCTTGTTTACTCCTATGATCAATATCATGTTGGCGACTTCCTAATTTGGAACATTTTGAGTTATTTTATTCCCCATAGATTGTAAGATATATTTCATCACTCTGAAATCTAGTAATCAAACCCTCCTTAATGTTACTAATTATGTTTGGTGTCCATCCATGTATATTAAATGACTTAATTGGGAGCATAATAAGTTGTTTAATGTTGCCCGAAGATGATAATATTATGAAATTTGGTGCTATTATAACTTTGTGAGGCCATATCTTGGATTTCTCATATCATTTTGTTGTTTATTGTAGTATGAAATTTCTCTAATTTGGGATATGACTATACCATTGTGATGCGTATGTTTTTGTTTTGAAGACAAAACATGTGATTCATCTTTGCAAATATTTACCTCAACTTAGCTTTTGCTAATGTGGATGTTTAATAGTAAACTTCACAGTCCTGGTATTCCCAATGTCTTAGAATATATCTATGTTTTATTTTTTGCATGTCTGAATGTGTGTAATGGATACATAATGATCATTCATACCAAATTGTTTGCATTGTTTATAATCATAAACATTAGATAGCTAAAAATACTTGTTGTGAACTTTCAAACTAGTGAGGCAATCATTAGGAAGGTTAAGCAAAGTCAAACCATAGTTATAAGTTTATATTAGTATACTTAAAATAAAGAAAAATTATACAAATAAGAGTAATTTCAAATTGAGTTGTAAAGTTACATGTAGACAACTAATCTAAATTAAACCAACACATATCAAATTACATAAGTAAATACTATGAGAAAGCCTTTCCTTATCATGAGAAGTTACTCATTTAAAATGATTGTATGAGGTCTCAATTCACTCAACATAATCATCAAGGGTGAACATAAATTGGGGACCGAGTGTAGGAAAAATTACTTCTACACCTAGGCAACTAATCCAAATGAACCAATGCATACAAAAGGTACATGAAAATTTGGATGAAAAAATAATATTACATAAAAATGAATTAGAGATTAACATATATTTAATTTAACAATTTCCTGATAGGAAAATTCCACTGCTCCCTACTTTTCTTCACACTAATGAAAAATTAGAGAATTATAATTTTAGTTAATACTAAATGTGGTAGATGTTTTATAACATTTTAATGAGAATTGTGATTTATATAGAACTATACATTTTATGAGACCATCAACCTTTCACATTTGAAATAACTTGATTACCTAATGTGTCACACTTTTACACTTTCTTCATTCTTTCTTGTTCATTTGATAAGTTTTATAGTTAATATATCTTGTTTAACAATAAAAAAGAAGATTGATTGGGGTTCTGAGAACCAAAGACCTACATGTGGTTGAATTAAGGTTTCATATATGAAGTTGAGTTTTCACACATAATTCTTGATAAGATTTCTTTTACACCATTACCTAATCATTTCTTTGGTTTGTTATTCTCTTTCTTCCCTAATTGCATTTTTTTGACCTAAAATGGATTTATTTTGAATTATTTAAACATGTGATGTAATAGTTCACATACAAGTTTTAAAATATTGGAAGAATGTATGCTAAAATTTTGGTTCCATAAATTTTTTGGAGTTGTGCACTTAAATAAAAAGGGTACCTTAGTGCTTGCATCAAATAGTTTGGATCAGTTGATGCAATGTAGATCAATCGGGGGTTAAAGTGGGATGGGTCAACCACTCCGACCACCTTGTAAAGTCCATGCATGTCTAAGCTAGTCATATGTGGCCTCTTCAGGCTAATGTGACCTGGTGTTGAGGTCCAAGCATGTTGAGTGCTAGTTGAGTAGGTGTTTTGGGCCACTTAGACCAAGAATTGAGGTTGATATGCGTTGGTGTAGGTCAATACATGTCACTTTGAGACTGGATAGGGAACTACAACTCTTGTTTGAATACGATGAAACATATATGAGTTTAAAGTGTGGGGTTAAAGTGAGATAATTACTACATAACTAAAGTATGAAATTTTGAATAAAAGCAAAACATAGAAATAATTTAAATGGGTGATGGAATTACAAAGCTAACCACTTAGAAGAATAAATAACCACCTTTGAACTTAATATTACATAAAGAATCTATTGATTAAAGGAAAGATAGAACAAAAGGATTCTCAAATAAGAAGAGGTTCCTAAATGTTGAACCGTTGCCTCATATGGACAAGAATTGAGGTGTTTGATGTTAAATTCTTGGGAGAGATGAGGTTCAAGAAGAAAAACTTAATAAATTAAAATCCTTAATGGTGTAGAATAATCCTAAAGGATTTTTTAGAATCTAGGCATGTAAAGGTGGAGGTTCATGATGGATACATATTATGAGAATAATTTAAGGTTCAAATTCTAGGTAAATGGATGGAGATTTGGAAAATTAGCATGATCTGAGATGATACAATGTAGGATAATAAATGTGAAGTAGCAGAAATTTGATATCATCTCATAATAATAGAATGTTTTATAGAATTATTGAAGGAATAGACATGATGATTGGATGATTGTAAAGAAAGGAGAGTTAGTCTTTAATTATGTAGATACATCTAAGGCATGAACCTTTTGGAAGGGGAAATAATGATGTGACCAGAGAATTTTACTTAGAAAAAGTTTACATGTGGATTAAAGAAGGATTGAAGATGATGAGGGAAAGTTGTAAAAAGGTTTTTAAGAGAGTATGAATTGTTAGTGACTTGGCCATTTTAGTTAAATAAAAGGAATACTAATTTGTTTTCATCATTTTTAGGAATAAAAGTGAGTTTGAATCAAGTCGAGTAGGAGGTGTCTAATTGATGGTCAATTGAATGAAATTTGAAGATTTAGGTGACAAGAATGATAAGTAACAACGAGACCTCTCTATCATATTCATGTAACTAGATGAAGGAAGATATGAAAAAATGAAAATAAGTGATGGCATGAAGGTTGTTGTGATGTCATTCCAAATTGTTGTCATGGTAGAGAACATCAAAAGTGAGTACTACATGCGTCAGGAGGAAGGCTTGTTGAAAAATGACACTTTTCCATCCATGAGCATTATTAGGATGGTAATACTTAAGATAAAAGGTGAGATAAACATAGAATTTACCCACACATTGACAAGTTGGCTATGGATCACTAACATAGATAGGGTATTACTAGGAAGAAGAGAATGAACCTGTACACATAAGTGTCCATTGATTAAATAAGTTTATGGAACATGAGAACTAACTTTCTTAATGATTGAATACCTAAGAACAAATATCTAATAAGAAGAGTTCTTATAGGAGAATGACAAAAGAATGATGAACTACCCATAGTGGGTAGGCAACAAGTATGATAATAAGACAAAATCATGAGGAACATAGGTAGGATATGAATAAGATGAATAGATCATTATGATATCATCAACTCTTAGGTGAACACCTAAGATTCTTTGATATACAAACTACTGATGTATGAGAATCTAGAAATTACGAAAACTCATAAAATGTTTGCTGCAAATCAAAAGTTCATGAGAATTATACTCTAACAACGACAAGGGATCACACATTTTACTTAAAAAGTTATCTATAGAGAGATACACATTGTATGTTGTTCCATTCTATTTTATATTTGGGATTTCAGAGGAAAATCATGTTAGGAAGGAAGGGATGTGAGGATTGGACACATAATTTTTCATAATCTCATATTCATTATCTTAGTTTATTTATTAATTTAGAGAGCAAAGATAAATAATGACAATGTTTTGATGGTCAAATAAGAACTAGATGTTTAATAAATTCATGAAATGCACAATCGAACCAAATTATTATTAGATCTTGAATGTGTAACAAGATTCAGGTTGATAAACCCTAAGTTGAGCTATGTTTTGGGCATTGAGATGGAAACATAATTGATGGGATGATTTAGAAAGTTGTGATCATGCGATGAACCCTAGAAAGATAGTGATTTATAAGTACTTGTTGATCTTATAAGTGCATAAGAGCCTTAGGGTTTCCATGGGATTATGTATGTGTATGTAGCACTGGGATTTAATGTTGTGTGTATATGTGAAAAGGAGAGTTGGCATACTTAGTTGGAGTTGTAGTTGGACAAATGATGTTCGTGTTTTCATTGTTCTCAAAACCTAGTTCAATTGAGCTTTAAATCAACCAAATTAGAGAATAAAAAGGGTTAGAGTGATGAATGTTGAGATTTACTACCTTGGAGTTCCTAGACTTGGGCCAATCGAGAGTATTAATCTAGGTGGATAGAGCCCAATCTACGAGGATTCGTCCCTTCTAAGTTGAGATGGTTATAGGTTAAGTAAATAAGTGAGAGAGGGGGAGTTCTAAAGATGTAGGTTTTGGTCTTATTTGGGTGAATTCGAGATGTTTTAAGCCCGACTATGATGAATTTGAACCCCCATGACCCTAGTCAAGTGCATGCTCTGGTTCAATTTTTATCTATGTAATTAGGATTCCTTTGGTTGATTGTAGTGATCTAGGTTTGATTCCCAAAATTTTATGTGGTTAATTGTCATGTGTGTTGTTTAGTGGGAGTAGTGAATATGTCAGTTTTGTAGGCTATAAACAACCTGAGACCCCCCCTCTAGAATTGGTTTATATCCCCTTTTCTTCTTGTTCTTGATGTTGGGGCTCCAGTTAGCATCAAGAAAGATGAATCAACAAAGATACATCCCTCATTTCCTTGGATAAGACCGATGCATGGGTGGAGAACCTGCTTTCAAGGTTTTTTTATTCATGTTCCTTCTATTTGTCATCTTATTTCCTCTTTCTTGGATCAATGGACGTCTATTCTTGGTTGGATTTAGACATCTCAAGCTTCCTTCTTATTATTTTGTCCTTGTTTCTTGATTCTTTGGCAAGACCAATGTAGGTTATGATACCCATAGGTTTCTAGAACCCTTGTGACATTGGTTTGGACGTGAGAAGATCTCTTTTTTAATGTCCTATGAATATAACATGGAGAAGATGAAAAACCTTGCTATTTAGAGTCTAGATAATGGAGAAGGAGGTTGATCAATATGTCTTCGTACTATATCTTTAAGAAGGATCTTTGTTTTGTTAGGAACTAGATGAGCTTCTTGCTCCCCTTTGTTAAATATACTTTTAGCATATTAACTACACTAAAATATAAGATCTAATATTGACATTTAATAAATACCTAAGTATAAGATTGAAAACTCCACCTCTCTTGCAGACTTAGGGTATTTCTATCTCAAGAAGGTTTTTCCTTGTTTGCATGCATGCTCTTATGATATATAAGCTTTGAAGTAAAATTGTGAATGCATTTCCTAACTGCAATTGGACATTAGGATGATGATCATAGACTTAAAAAGAAGCAACAATAAAAAAATCTTGCTCAAATTCCTACTTCCAAATGGATCAACCGGTGCCCTAAACCATCCTATGAATTTAGATAGATTTCGCACTCAGTGACAGATTCCCCAAGGGTAAAAAATTTACTTTTGATTTAATGCACTTTCTAGATTACAGTGGATGGATAATTATTTAATAAGCTTATATGCTTCTTATTACAGATGTGTCATGTCAAACTTTCCATAGGAAGGGTCAAACATATGCTAATAGTCTTAAAAACTAGTTTCTTTGTAGTGAAATACGTAATAGGTGTGGAAATTGATGTTTACACACAAATAGGCTAATGATGGATCTAAGGTATAATCTACATTTATATGAAAGTGCCAATATGATATAGATAAAGTAAGTATGGAAAAGGGTGGGTTTAAAACCTTTGATTAAATGCAAGATTTTACTTAATATATGGTAGCTTTATATGAAGGTTGTCACCTAATGTGACCTTTCCTCCTAATTGAAGAATCTATGATTGTCTTCTCTTTTGTTCTTATGATCTATTATGGAAACTCTTAAGCTAATGTAAGAATATGGTGCTATAATGTATTTTTGATTGGGGGCTACACATGCTTGTAGTCTTGAAGTCTTGACGTGATGCCTTGATGGTAATGTTGTGGGGTTTCCATCACGGGTTGATGGTAAAGGCCAACGGCTATAGATTAATTTCTTGATTGAAAATAGATCACATATGGGATGACTTTATGAATTTTCTGACACTTAAGGATGAAAATATTACACCCTTGTGTGTTAGATTATTTACCACTAAATGATGCCATACACTACATGATCATTATGTAAGCCCTTGAAGAGAAATGCAATGATGACTGATTTCCCTTGAATCAAATAATTCTTGAAAAAAATGCAATGTGATAATCCTTCTAAATATCCCTTACAATTGCATAGTGTTTGTTAATCTTGTTATATATTATTATATTATTTAATTCATGATTCAAATGAATTCTTACTAAATATGGATAATGTCCTGTCATTTCCCTATATGAAAACTAAATATGTTGATGGAAAAGTAAATGCATGATTTTGATTCCTTATTTATGGATAATGATGAGGAATATGGAATAAGAAGGCATGTGGCCTAGATAATAATCCCAAAGGGTCACTCCAAGTGAGCATCATGATGATTTAAGGCATGTGGCATGTTATTGATATTGAATGAATATGGATATATACATAATATTGCATTCGTTATTATATAGCCCTTTCCATTTCATGCACATACTATATCTTGCTTAGTCTTCCTCTATTATTTTACATGATAATGTTACAAAAACAAATATTCAGTTGAGTCATACAAATCATAATAATTCTCCTATATGAAATAGGTTTTTCCACATGATTATGTTAAGACAATCAATTAAGTCATACAAATCAAGATGCTTTTTTGTATGAAATGAATCCAAAAGAAAAGTTTTAGGACTGCTTAATAAAGTGAAATTTAATAATATAGTGTATGCCCTAGAACTACATGTCTTCCCCAATGCTTGGAAGTCATGTAAGGGAAACCAATATCCTTGTACTGACCAAGGGTTGTGGAAGGTACTCAAATACATAAACTACTCAGTATATGTGGGGGGTTGAGAATCAATATGAGGTATGGTTCCCTCAAAATCCCAGGAGCAAATGTGATATGAGTGTGTTTAAGGAAGGATCTCTAGAGAATATGGTAGTCTTGAGTATGTGATTGATAAAGGTAATGTGGTACGTGAAAGTGTGATATTTAACTTGTGATATGTAATAAGATAATGAGAGTTGGTGTGGCATGTGTTGTAACATACCCAAATTTGGGTTCATAGCCCAACTATCCCTTATACCAAACCCTTTAGATATGTAACTTTTTCTCTAATTTTAAATGTATTTGGATCAATTAGAGTCAAATGGCATGATGTCATTTATATATTAGGTTTTATGATTAAATAAAAAATTCATCTTTTCCATCATACATATACATGTGTTTGGATTAGATGGATTTTTTTTCTCAGTTATGTAAGGAGTGGGTCATCTCTTGGGTCCCACTCTTTACAATATGGTATCAGAGCCAATACGATAGGTAATTTAGACTATTTTAAGTTATCTTTATTGTTCCTACACATATGCCTCAATTAGGTAGTTATGTGACCCTTTAGAATGTTGGTACACCTAAGCCTGGGTTGTGGAATACCAATTAAGATTTCAATCCCTATATAATTGGTAACTACTACTCTCTAAAGCATTCCTTGAATCAATTTTGATAACCATAATCAACCCTACCCTCTTTATGATGGTGGGATACCTAAATAATCCCCTTAGTGCATATGGATATATAACTACCCAATTAGACCAAGTTTTGGATGCCAATATAGTTCCTTTGGCCTTTTAAACCCTAATATCCTCTTAGGATAGTCAAGTGACTTGAGGACATCCCGATGTCCTGTGATGAGGTTAAGTATCCCCTAATAGGATTGACAATATATAAGGTGAAGTGGTAAACGATAAGAGAAGTAACCAATACACATCTATTAGAAAATTACATCATGTTTATGTAATCTATCACCATGTCTCCTACATTATGAGTTAAGACTGTTCTTGGAATACCTTTATAGACCCTTGGAGGTTTGAAATCTATTGGCATAATATGTTTTTGTGAAATTGACTGACTTGGTTCTCGAATCACTTTTGGTGCCATTTTTGGATTTATATCATAAATGTTTCACCATCAAACATATTTTCATTATTAAACTATATGTAAAAATAGAAATCCTAGATTTTATTGATGTTTTCTAGAACCAACTCATCAACATAAAGGAAGTTATAAGCAGTAGGGATAAACCCTTTAGTGAAGAGCCCTAACTGGCATGTTCATTCCTAAGACTCTAGTCTTATGTCATAAGACACTACTACATTTTTTACCTCTGGTATCGTTTTTCTTAGTGTCTCTTTATATAGGAAACTGACACTACAAACATAAGCGTCAGTTGGTAGACCACAACTCTCAGCTGGTCAAGTCTTTCTGATTAGGAAAAATGTGGGTACCTCTTTTACTAAAATCTTGATTTTTATTGTGAAGAACCGACAAATAAGATAGCCTAAAAATTCAAAATTCCAATGGAACATTTTGATATAGGCCTACTGTGTCAGTTGTACATAAACCATTGACAAATCCTTTCCCATGAAATAATTTTTTTCTCCAAAAACATTATTTCATCGATTGCTCTCCAAAAAATAGATGCCTTAGGTCAATCCCACCGTGAATCTCTTTACCCTCATAAACCATGTGATGTTGGTTTTTTTTAAAGAACGAACGACAAAGGGTTCCTACCACATGCCCTTTGAAAAATATTTCCCTTCAAGGTGAGTTGTGTCATCGGTTGTTTGCTAGAAACCAACGACATAGGGATTAGCGAGGTTGGAGTTTTTCAATAGGGATAAGTACATATGGAGGTGATTTTTGCTAGGTAATAGACGATAGATATTGAACTATACTTCCAACTTTTATCTAGAAATCAACAACAAATGTTTTAGCAAGGCTAGTATTTTTAAAAGGGATAAGTATATATGTCATCGATTAATTTTATAGATAACTAATGACATAGAGTGAACTATGTTGTCGGTTTTCCTAGACAACCAAGGACATGTGTCTTAGTGAGGTTCAAGTTTTTTTAATAGGGATAAGTACATATGGCGTCAGTTTTTTAATAGATAACTGATGATAGAGATGAACTATGTCATCCGTTTTTCTTAGACAACTGACCACTAATAATATATTCCATTTAATAGCAAATGTGAAACTTCTTTCCCCTGTTCTCTGTTTCATCTTGTGATACCTAGCTCGAACAATTATGCAATTCTCTGCTACTACATTCCACGGCTCGTGCTCACGCTGAACATTTCCGTCGCCACCATCTGAGTTATCATCACCATTATTGTCACCGTCGTCATCACTGTCATCCCCAACCACTACTTCTCTCCATGCATCACTAGTCTCTAGATGCCTCTCCACTAGGACAACCACCACCGCCAACTATCAATGTAGCTACCACCAACAAAGCCACCAGCCATCACCGTAGTTACAACAACCAACTCTGCCACCATCGCCAGCCGCCAAGTGCTTATCCACCATTGCCAGTTCCATCATTGCATCTACTTCTGCTTCTTTCTACCAACTACCAACCATCCTTTGCCCCTACTTCTCGCTCTACCATTGCTATGAGCCCTCTACCCCTACTGTGAAATGTCCTTCTTCTCTTTCTTCTCCTTCCTATCTACTTATAATTATTTGTTGAGTGCATAATTTTATAATTGATTATTGAATGCATTATTTGTGTAATTGTTTAATTAACTTGATATGAGTTGCACATCTATGAATTTACCTAAATTGATATGAATTGTGATAGGGTTTTAATTTGGGTGCATTGTTCAATTTTAATGGTTTATGCTTATAATCTCACCTAAGAACTAATTACAATGAATTGATACGAACAACCTAAATTAGCTACAAATGATCTAATATTGTTATTTCTGAACCATAAACCATAATATGTAAACCTTAAACCTAACCCTAATCTATAAACCCTAAACCCTAAAACTTAAATGATAAACACTAATCTCTAAACCCTAATCTCTAAATACCTGATTCTATACTTGTTTTCTTTATGATCATAGAATGGATAGGTCATGGATGTCTATTTGAAATTGTTGTGCTCAGAGTTTATTACTGGTGGAACATTTATAAGATTTATGGAGGAACATAGGAAAAAACCTAGGGATATGTTCTAGTGTCCATGTAGGAATTGTAGAATAACTTGAAAGTCGACATTATGGATGAAATCAAAAGCCATAATGGGATTGTACATGACTATAGAGAATGGTTCTGGCATGGAAAGGTTCATACTATGAAATTAGTAGATATCAATAGCAGTATTTGTGTTGAAGACAAAATTGCCTACAATGATGTAGATCTGAACAGATTGATTCTGAGAGACATGGTTGATGCAATGCTAGATAGTTGTGGGGTAAATCTTACGGACCCACCTTCCTTATTTAGAAACATTGTGTTTGATGATGAGAGACCGTTATACTAAAGTTGTACAAAGTTCACAAATTTGAGTGTTGTGTTGAGATTGTATATTATGAAGGATAATGATAGATGAAGTAACAAAAGCTCCACATCTCTATAGATTTGCGTCATCAGTTTTATCACAAAAAATGACAAAACATCTACCTTATAGTAAAATGGATGTCCCAAACAAAGCGACCATGATACCCAGCCTAAAACACCTCTATGCTGCTCAGCACAACTATACTTCCAAGCAATCTTATCGATCTCCGTCATCGGTTGTTCAGACTACAACTGACACAACAGTTGGACTATAGCGTTGGTTCCTTGCTAAGAATCGATGACACAAAGCAATTCCATGACAATGATATCATTCTAAGTCCTTGATTGAGTCATCGAATTCTATTTCATAGCAACCGGCACTGACTCTATGTTTCCTATTTTTCATTCCCTAGAAACCAACACAAGAGGTCCTTAGTTGTAGTGACTCTGTAAGGACCCTGACCAACATTTTGGGCTAACCCTATTTGTTTTGCTTAAGCATATTGCTAAGCTCTTTGCACTAATCATTTGAGATGTAATTAGGGCATTTTGGAGGTTGGTGTTCCTTGTTTGAGCTTGTTTCTTGATGTTTGTGCTTTGTGGTGAGGTTTTGGTGCAACTTGCAATTTACCCAAATGAGGGGTTGATATACAAGTTTGCCACCTCTAGAATGTTCTTTCTCTCTCTTGGAATCATTTAGAGGAGAGAGGAAGGGTTGGGAACCTTATTTTGTCCTTGTTTGAGTGGTGACATCCTTGGTGATGTTTTGGGAACATGTTTCAGGTGTGTTTTGCTCTTTGGAGTGTTGTCTTGGGCTTGAGAGCCTTGGTGAAGCCTTGTATCAGTTTTTGGTTTCCTTGAAGAGGCTTGATATCAGTTGAGAATGTCTTGAGGGACATCCTATCGGTTTGTGGAACCTTGAGGATCACCATATCGGGTTGTGGTGACTCTAGGAGGAGTGACCCATTGGTTTGTGACCTAGGGTTTTATCCCTATCAGTTTGTGAAGGGGGTGGAAGGGTGTGTCGACCTTGATCTTCCTTGGTGACCTAGTTGGTGAGACATAGGTCCTATCACCTTATTGAATGGTGTGGCATGTGTCCCTTCTTCTTGGACAAGTGTCTTCTAGGGTTATAAGGTGGTGACACCTTTCCCTTACTCTCTCTCTCTCTGGCCATGTGTATATACCTCTTCCTTCTCATGCAAGTGAATACTTTTAGCAATCCTTGCTTGCTTTTCTTGGTGGATGACCTTAATCTTGAAGAACCCTCTCCCTTGGAGCTTGATGGGCAAGCTAGAAGCTTGTGGTTCTTTCTTTCATCATCTTCCTTGGTAAGCCATGGTTTTCTAGCTTTCCTTCTCTTCTTTTTTCTTCTTCTCGACCATGGACCTTGGCACCTTCTTTTCTCTCTTTTGCTTTCTTGACCATGGTCCTATCTTCCTTCTTGGAGGTGTAGTGGAGATCAACCTAGGAGGATCTTCCTATACCTTGAGCTTGGGAATCTTGGAGCTTGTTATTATCACCTTTCTACTTGTTATCTTTCTAGTTATCCTTAGTTCATTATCTCTTTCTTACATGCTAGTAGTTTTCTTGGTAGCCTTGTGTTTGGTTTTGAGAATAGAACTATGTTAAGTTTCTTCCATGAAACGTTCATTTCTTTGCCTTGGTAGTATCGACATCTTGTGGTAGAAGATGACCAAACCGATATGGTATGCGAACCGATATGATACACAAATTGATATGCCTTGCCTAGACCGATAATTCCTATGATGGGATGTGTTATGGTCTTGTGATGCCTTGTGAACAAGAGCATTGAGTATCCATGCTTCTAGTTGAGTGTGGGAAATGACATGGGTAACCCTAATCCAAAATGCTTGCAACCTGGCACACCTTGTTAGACGATACATCTTAGGCCGACACATTTTGTTTAGAAGTGAGAAGCATCTTCCTTAACGCCCAACTGATACATACAACCCTAATGGGTGATACTCTAAGGGATGGTGAGGTAGGTAATCTAGTTGATGGGTAGGTCGATACCCTAAGGCATGGTGTGGCTGATACCCTAGTTGATGGGTAGGCCAATACCTTAAGAGATGGTATAGCAAATACACCTTATTCATGTATCTCTTACCCAATATCCTTGTTGTGCCTTGGTCAATACACTCTCATGGAGGTCGTGTGCCCGATACAAGGTGATGATGAAACAATATCTTTTGCTATGAACCAATACTCATCTTTGAGTTGGTAGGTCGTTACCCTACCTAGACTGGTTGCTCGATATCTAGGGTTAACCGATACACTATCTTAGTGTGATGACCGATATCCTACCTAAGTCTGGTGACCGATACCATATCTTAGTGTGGTGGCGGATACACTACTTTAGTGTGGTGGTTGAACCCTAACCCTAATTGATACCCCTATGTGGTGTAGTGATGCATCTTGTTGATGTTAGAGTTTCATGGTGATGGTTGAGACCTACCATGTTGATGTTGGTGTTTCTTGGTGATGATGTAATATCACATGGAGGATTTGTATGTATGATGTGAGGGTTATGCTCTTAAACTACATAACAAGTTTTATCATGATAACGAGACACATGCTTCTATGTCTCATAACATATACTTCATAATGATGAAGGAAGTGATGATCTAAAGGTGGTTGAAGATCTGACCCTGTAAACCCTAATCGGAAAGTGAAACCCTAATTGTCATAATGTAAAGTGTATGATGTGAATGTATGGCATGATTTTTATGAGATGATGATGCTATTCCTTCTTGTTATCAACTTCTAACCATGCAGGTGATATTGATTGATGCACATAGCCTTCTATGAGCTATGGTGGTTATGATCTAATGGACATTTGGTCCTTGTGATGGAAATTTAGTCCTTGTGATGGACATTTGGTCCTTGTGAGGGACATGTGGTCGTTGTGATGGACATTGGTCCTTTTGATGGGCACATGGTGAATAATAAGCATAAAGAAACTTGATGTGATTCAATATGTTTTGGTGATTAGTCATACCCCAATTATGTAGATCTTGTTTATAAGTTGTACGTTGTAACTTGATTGATGCTTTAAGATGTTAAATTGATCTAATTAATCAAGTGAAATCAAGTAGTGTAGTTGCCCTATGCCATAGATACATTCAGTGTCAGTATTTTCTGAATAGTGAAACAAGTTTAACTCAGAGCGCATATTGTTGAATATGTGGGGTACAAGTTGGAACACCACCTTGTATCATAAAAATGAATGTATTACATGATTGACTGTAAGTCATACCTAGAATTTGATCACAGGATTGACTATAATTCATACATGGAATTGTATCATAGGATTGACAATAAGTCATACCTAGAAGAGCACTGATGTAAGTTGTAGCTCAATTTCTCTATCTCTGTGACCTATACCAAGGCAGACTAAATACTCATAGTTAGACTAAATTTCACTGGAAGAAGATGACTCATGATGTCACTGCATGTTTACTCATGTTGACCGAGGAAGGTGAGGTCGTGGATTCTAGATCTTCCATTAGACCTTGTATGGCACTGACTTCGACTATATACGTATAGTGGTTGGTTGGATTTGTATGGTATGATTCAAATCTTTAGGGCATAATGAATGTGAAATCAGTCGTGTAGTATAATTGTATAGGATCAAATATGAAAACATTGGTTGAGGCCTTGCTTGATCTTTATACACTGTTATTGATAGAAAATATACATGTTCTTCATATTCCTTTATATTTATTGGGATATTTCATACATCATCAGTAATTATTCTTCTTGTTGTTTATTCTACTACTCAGTTTATCTTATCTATGATAATAATAATATTGGTGAAGAGTTATATCTCTCATTGGGATTGTGTGTCTCACCCCATTGGTTAACAACCTTTTTAGGTGGATGAGCATGAGGGGGTAGAGATCATGTTGAGGAGGTTGAGCAGCAGCAAGAGGAACAATAGCTACTAAAGTTGGAAGTGTTGATAGATGTCTTTGTGGATAGAGTCCTAGAGTCGTCCCTCTGCACTCGGGTCTTTGGGAACATTTTGTAGATGTTTCATGAATGTGTTTTCTTTATGTGCTTTTGTATATCAGATGTGATGGAATTATGTATATATGTTTTGGAACAATGCCCTCATTACAAGTTGTCTCAAAGCACTCATGTGTAAAGATTCTTACTATATGGTGGTTTTCTACAAAAAGGTTTTAATTTTTAGCATTTTTTTGTTAATAAGTTGTTAATCTCTTATCCGTGGTTATGTTTTGAGTAATCTCGTCTCGTTCTCACAGTGGCGTGGGGTTCCACTCCATAATAGTTTGGTTGGTATCATAGCTTTAGGTTTGCGGAGTCTACAGGGACCTAGGACTAGGGTTTGTGTTTGTTCTAGTATCCTCTAGTCTGTCTTATAGTCACTTCAACTTACGCAGAAGAAGAAGACAAAGATGAAAAGATGTATGGAGAGCACGAAGAACATGCTATCGAGACTAGTGTTGCTGCACCAGGTGGTGGTGCAAAAAATTAGGCACATGAAGATTGGGTGCCCGAAGTCCCTCAGTTTGACCCACCCATGATACAGAACCCTGCCTTTCAATCGATTTTGGGTAGTTTATGGCAATGATGACTCATATGGAAGATAGGACATCTGCACCTCATCCTAGGGCACCTATTCCCCATGTTGAATCTTGAGGTACTGGGAAGACTTTCAAGTGGCTTTGCCGTGTTGGGGAAGTTGAGTATGCTGGAACAGCTAGCTCGGTAGATGCATATCTATGGCTGACTGAGCTCGAGAAGGCCTTTAAGATTCTAAGTATTCCCAAAGAGGATAAGGTGAAGCATGCAATGTACCTTCTAAGAGGGAGTTCTAGAAATTAGTGGGCCATAGATGAGGAGAAAAGACCTGGTGTGGTAGTTGGTTGGGAAGAGTTCCAATGACAATTTGTAAGTTGGTACTTCCCACAGATGTATCTAGATGAGAGGATCAGTCAGTTTGAGAGGATTTGACAGGGGTCTATGACGATTAATGAGTATGAGGCACAGTTTATGGAGTTTTTGAGGTTCTATCCTCACATGGATGTGACGGGGGATGAGAGGATTCTTCATTTTGAGAAGGGGTTAAATGTTGAGTTGTCTACCCCAACTGCTGCTTTGGAGAATCATGAACAATTTTCTGCATTTGTGGAGTCTGTTTGAAGGATAGAATGATCTGTAAAGGAGAAGAGAGAGGCAAGTACCAAGAAGTGGTATGTACAGTTTCAAGGGCAGTCCTCTGGTGGCTTCAAGAAGCCAAGGTTTTCTGTACCACCAACGTCGCAGAGGTTTGGTGTTTTGACTTAGTGGTCACCCAGTAAGGATAGAGGCCTTAGTTTTCCACCCTCAGGAGCCTAGAGTGTTGCATCAACATCGGTGACAGGGCCATCTAGGCCAAAGTATGGGAACTGGGCTTGCCACAAGTGTGGGCAGATAGGACATCTGAGGCGAGAATGCCTGATGAGAGGTGAAGAAGTGACCCAGCAACCAAATCAGAGCTAGCAGAGATAGCAGAGCAATAGTGGTGCAGGAGGACAAGCATGTGGTCAAGCGTCCCAAGCTAGATTGTCTTCTCAAGGAAGCAGAGGATGGGAGTGACAACATGTAATGACTAGATTCTACGCCATGAGTCAGCCAGAGGCGGT
This sequence comes from Alisma plantago-aquatica, assembly GCA_963693085.1. Taxonomy (NCBI): domain Eukaryota; kingdom Viridiplantae; phylum Streptophyta; class Magnoliopsida; order Alismatales; family Alismataceae; genus Alisma; species Alisma plantago-aquatica. Next base: position 1,483,165,846 of record OY856409.1, on the reverse strand, counting down.
GGTCATCCCACTAGTGGTGACATGTCAGATGGAGTTATTTCATTTTGATTTGTCTTCTTCTTGCTTTATATCTATTTTGGTTGACCTGGGTGTTACACACTCTTTTATCGCACGGGAAGTGATTAGTAGTTGTTCTTTGCTTGTTAGTCGTAGGAAGAGTAGCGTGTTGCTAGAAACCCCATTGGTCGATTCTGCAGTGTTGCAGGATGTGTGTCCTTCCTGTGTTCTCTCTTTCTCAGGACACAACATTCAAGTGGATCTCATACCACTTGACCTGCATGGATTCGATGTGATCCTTGGGATAGATACCCTAGAGAAGTATTGAGTGGTCTTGTATTGTAGTTCCAAGAAAGCGGCATTTGTAGATAGTTGCGAGACATGGATCTTCCAAGGAGATAGGAAGATTCTCCCAAAGTGTCTTGTTTCATCTATGGTAGCAAGGAAACTTCTAAGATAAGGTTGTGAGGCATTTTTAGCACATGTGTTGGATACGGAGTTGAGGAGTCTTAGTATCCAAGAAGTGTCGCTGGTTAGGGAGTTTGAGGATGTGTTCCTTGAAGAGTTTCTAGGTGTTCCCCCACCCTGTGAGATTGATTTTGAGATCAATCTGGTTCCTGGTACACAACCCATAGCATAGACATCGTATAAGATGGCACCGATAGAGATGGAAGAGTTGAAGGGACAATTGCAAGAAATGTTTGACAAAGGTTTCATGAGGCTGAGTACGTCACCGTGGGGTGCTCCAATATTGTTTGTGAAGAAGAAGGATGGATCTATGCGGTTATGCATAAATTATAGGAAGTTGAATAAGGTTACGATAAAGAATAAGTATCCTTTATCAAGGATAGATGATTTGTTTGATCAGTTGCATGGTGTAACGGTATTCTCAAAGATAGATCTACAATTAGGATATCATCAGTTGAGGATCAAGGAGGATGACATACCAAAATAAGCTTTTAGGACAAGGTATGGTCACTATGAGTTTGTGGTTATGCCGTTTGGGCTAACCAATGCACCGGCAGTGTTCATGGATTTGATGAATAGGGCGTTCTGACCATTCCTTGATCAGTTTGTGGTCATCTTCATAGATGAAATTTTGATATATAATCAGGGTTGTCAGCAACATGAACATCATTTGTGATAGGCATTGACAGTATTGAGACAACACCAGCTCTATGCTAAGTTCAACAAGTATGAGTTCAGGTTGAGGGAGGTAGCCCATTTAGGGCACATTATATATGTAGAAGGAGTACACATGGATTCTAAGAAGGTAGAGTCTGTAACAGAATGGGAGCAGCCAAAGATGTGGACAAAAGTGTGTTGTTTCCTAGTTTTGGCAGGCTACTACCAGAGGTTCATTAAGAACTTTAGCGCTATCACCTTACCACTAACTAAGTTGACAAGGAAGGATGCTCTATTTGTTTGGGACAACATATGTCAACGAGCTTTTCAGACATTGAAGGAGAAGTTGACAAGTGCAACAATTTTGGTTTTATCCAAGTAAGGAAAAGGATACATCATCTTTTGTGATGCATCCAGGCATGGTTTGGGATGTGTGTTGATGCAGGATAAGCAAGTGGTTTCTTTTTCTTCCCGACAACTTAAGAAACATGAGGAGAATTAACCAACCCAAAACTTGGAGTTAGCTATAGTAGTACATGCTTTGAAGATTTGGGGGCACTATATGTATGGGGAGAAGTGTCAGGTCTTCACAAATCACAATAACCTAAAGTATATCTTTTCACAACAAGAGTTGGATATGAGGCAGTGCCGTTGGATGCAGTTGATCAAAGATTACTACTGGACAATTGATTATCATCCGGGAAAGGTGAATGTCGTGGAAGATGCCTTGAGTAGGAAAGCTTCATCTGTGGATAGAGGTCAGTTGAGTTCTTTGATGTGTTACAAGCAATACATGTTGGTCTCCTTATGTCAGATGAATGTCAAGTTGGAAGTCTCCTTGTTAGTCGGTTTGTTGGCACAATTACAAGTAAAGCCTACACTGAGACAATAGATCAAAGAAGCTCAACAGATAGATACTATAACACGACAGATTAGGTCATAGTTTGGCAGCGAGAAGCCTGATGATTTTTATGATACAGATGATAGAATAGTGTGTTATCATCACAAGATAGTAGTTCCTGATACAGATAATATGAGGAAGATTGTGTTGGAAGAAGATCATACATCTATGTATGCTATGCACCCAGGTAGTACCAAGTTGTACCACAATCTGAAGGATATGTATTAGTGTCTAGGATTGAAAAAAGATGCAGTTGAGTTCCTTGCAATATGTGATGTGTGTCAACAAGTCAAAGGTGAGCATCAAAAGCCTATAGGGACATTGCAACCATTGCATATACCTCAGTGGAAATGGGATCATGTGACTATGGACTTTGTGGTTCATCTTCCTAAGACAGCCAAGGGTTATGATTCCATTTGGGTGATCGTTGATCGGTTGACCAAGTCAGTGCATTTCCTCCCCGTGAAGACAACATTCACAGTAGAGAAGCTTGCTCAAGTCTATGTTGATGAGATAGTGTGCTTGCACGGTATTCCCACTACTATCATGTCTGACAGATGTCCTCAGTTTACAAGTCATTTTTGGGAATGATTGCATACAACTTTGGGTATGTATTTGAAGTTCAACACTACTTTCCACCCGCAGACAGATGGTCAATCTGAAAGGACCATTCAAATCTTGGAGGATCTATTGAGGGCTTGTGTTCTTCAATTCTTAGGAAGTTGGGATATACACCTCAGTCTGATAGAGTTTGCCTACAATAACAACTATCAGAGAAGTATTGACATGACACCATATGAGGTGTTATATGGGAGATGTTGTAGGTCTCCGTTGTGTTGATATGAGATAGGGGAGTATCAGCTTCTAGGTCCTGATTTTGTGCAACAGACGACAGAGAAGATCAAAGTGACTAGAATGTAGCAAAATCCATGTGAGGATGGGAATGGGCCCATGTAGTCCACTCCCCAAACATCAAAAATCTCTACTTTTTGCCATATCTTAAGTGGCATCTCATCTCTTTTCATAATGTTACCCATTCTTTGACACTTATCACATGATAGAACAAAGTTGTAGGCATCTCTGGATATGTTTGGCCAAAAGAAACCGCAATGCAAAATCTTCAAAGCTATTTTCTTAGAACTCATATGGCCTCCAACTGGGCCTGAGTGGCATTGCTCTAAAACAAGTTGGGCTTCTTCCTCAGCGATACAATGTCTGTAGAGACCATCAGCACAAATCTTGAAGAGGTACGGTTCATCCCAGTGACATTGTCTCACATCATGCATGAATTTCTTCAGTGCATTTCCGGTACATTCAGGTTGGATGACACCGGCGGCGAGGTAGTTCACATAGTCCGAGTACCAAGGAGTAGCTTCTGAGACTTTCAAGAGCTGGTCATCTGGAAGAGAGTCATTAATTGGGATCTTTTCAGTGTCCAGGGTGTGGATACGACTCAAGTGGTCTGCCATAACATTCTCTGTTCCTTTCTTGTCTCTTATCACCAGATCAAATTCTTGCAAGAGGAGAATCGATCTGATCAGCCTGGGTTTCACATCTTTCTTTTTTAGGAGGTAACAGATAGCAGCATGATCTGTGTAAACAACGACCTTCGAACCAATGAGGTAGGATCTAAACTTGTCAAAGGCATACACGACTGCTAGGAGTTCCTTCTCAGTAGTTGCATAATTCCTCTGAGCTTCTTCAAGGGTCTTTGATGCATAGTAGATGACATGATGTTTCTTCTCTATACATTGGCCTAAAACGGCACCGATTGCATAATCACTAGCATCACACATTATTTCAAATGTGTGGTCCCAATCTGGAGCTCAGATGATGGGTGTTGTTGTAAGAGCATGCTTCAGGTTGTTGAAACTCTTGATGTATTCTTCATCAAAATGGAAATCAACATCCTTTAGTAACAAGTTGGTCATAGGCTTGGTTATCTTGGAGAAATCTTTGCTAAACCTTCTGTAAAAGCCTGCATTACCAAGGAATGCACAAACCTCTCTTACATTGGTTGGGATAGAGAGTTTGGAAATCACTTCGATCTTTGCCTAGTCCACTTCAATTCCTCGATTACTGACCCTATGGCTAAGGACTATGCCTTCTTTTACCATAAAGTGGCACTTCTCCCAATTTAGCATAAGATGTGCTTCTTCACATCGTTTGAGGACCAGAGAGAGGTGTCTTAGGCATGAGTCATATGAATCCCCATATACGGAAAAATCATCCATAAAAACTTCCATAATAGTTTTGGTAAGACCAACAAATATGGCTACCATGTAGCGTTGGAAGGTTGCATGCGCATTATATATCTCTGATGACATCCTTCTAAAGGCGTATGTTCCAAAGGGGCAAGTGAAATTAGTTTTCTCTTGGTCATCAGGATGTATAGGAATTTGATAGAATCTAGAGTAACCATTGAGATAGCAGAAATATTCCTGGTGAGCTAGTCGCTCTAGAACTTGGTCTAGAAAAGGCATCAGGAAATGATCCTTACGAGTTGCCTTATTCAACTTCCTGTACTCGATACACATCCTCCACCCGGTAACTGTGATATAGGATAGATGATTCCTGTAGTGAGCAGTTTAATGACTTCAAGGCGAACAACTTCTTTCATATTAGGATTCAGCTTCTATTGATGTTCAACAGTCGGCTTGTGGTCTTCCACCATTGGGATTTTGTGCATGCAAAGTGCTTGACTAACCCCGATGAGATCACTCATCTTGTAGCTGATAGCTTTCTTTCTTTCTTTTAATTCTTTCCAGAGTTTATCTTCTTATTCGGTCGTTAGATCGGAATTTATAATAACTGGGAAGACCTTGAGATCATCCAAAAACACGTACTTTAGTCCCTTGGGTAGGGGCTTCATTTCAGGAGCTTCTAGTTTCTCACATAGGTCTTTAGTTACATTCACAACCTTGAGTTCCTCAAATTTAGCTTCAGGATCTTCTTCGACAGCATTAAGTTGGAGAACGCAATCCTTCACTTGTTCGTCGATGGAGTTGTCAGTAGATGGGTTTGTTAGAGCCACTTCTAAAGGATCATCTTGTTCATATTCCTCTTGTGTAAGGAGTGACATTTTCTCTATGAAATCAATCAAGTAGACTTCTTCTTGCATGCTTGGTCTTCGCATACTTTCAAAAACCTTGAACTCGAGGGTTTCTTTACCTAGTCTGAGGAGCAAGGTTCCTTCTTCTACGTCAATTAGAGCTCTCATAGTGGCAAGGAATGGACAACCAAAGATAAGAGGGTATCTGGCGTCTTCTTTTATGTCCATGATGACAAAGTCACATGGGACATAAGAGTATTTTCCTACCTTGAATGGGACATCCTCGATGATACCCAAAGGGAGAGTCATAGAATTGTCTGCAAGTTGTATAGTCATGTCGGTTGGAAGAAATTCTGCAAACCCTAGCCTCTTACAAAGGCTAAGTTGCATGATAGAGATTCTAGCACCAAGATCGGCCAATCCCTTCTTCCACAAAGAGTCACTGATATGGAATGAAATCTGAAAGGATCCCAAATCTTTCCACTTCTTGGGCATCTTGCTCTGGATGATATTGGAAGTTGTTGTTGCTAACTTGACTGTCTCATATTCTTTGGTTATATACTTCCTTGTGAGGAGAAACTTTAAGTACTTTGTCCAAGTTGGTATTTCAGCCAGCGCATCAAGAAAGGGTATATCAACATGAAGCTTCTTCATTGCTTCCTTGAACTTGTTGAATCGAGTATCAAGCTTTGCCTGCTTCAAACGAGCTGGGAAAGTAGGATGAGGCTTGTACACTGTCACCTCTGGCTCATGTGTGTTTTCTGCTTATGTAACAATAGGTTCTTCTAAAGTTGCTTTGTCGGTCTTATCAGCGGTTGGTGGTTCTTTCGGTTGAGAATCAGGTACTATAGAGTCTTGGGCAGTCACAAAGTCATCATCGTCCGTAACAACCATAGGTCTCTTGTCAGGAGGACCAGAATAGTCTTTTCCAGACCTAGTGGTGACAACCTTGAATTGCTTTGGATGTTTAGGATTGTTCTCTGGTTGGCCAACAATAACTCCAGCAGGTGGCTTGAGGCTAGCCGACAATTGAGCTAATTGAGGTTCAATAGCCTTCTGATGGGCTTGCTGGTTCACTATCATAGTCTGTTGTGACTGCAACATCTTCTCAATGGCTGAGAGTCTATCATCAGGAGAGATGGGACTGGATTGCTGTCCTTATTGTTGATAAGGGACTTGGTTTGGATTATGGAAATGAGAATTATTCTAATAACTGTTGTAGTTTCTATTCTGGAAGTTACCTCTAAAGTTCCCTTGATTCCCAAAATTTTGTTGTTGGTTATAGTGGAATCCTGGCGGGCCTCGTTGTTGATTATTCAATCCAAGTTGTCATGAGTTTTCCGCTCTTGAAGGATTTCTATATTGAAAACCTGGATGGTTCCTGTTCTGATTCAGATTATAATATCCTTGACCAGGGATAGTGTTGACAGCATTTAGATTTTCCATTTGACCATTATCTCCTTGGGCACAAGTATTGCCCAGAACAACATCATAGATGATATTACAGGCTAGCGTAGAATGATCGGTGCCTTTACATGCTTCAAAGAACAGTGAAGCTAACTTGACTTGTTCTTGTTGTCGAGGGGGCAAACGTCTTCTTTCATATGTCGCAAAAGATGATTCAATTTGGTCTTTCTTGGCAACTAGAAGCTCAAGAGACTCGGCAATAGACTTGTACTCAGGAGTAGCTTTTAGCATAGCAACCTTCAGCACTCCTTTACTTACGGGTCTACCCCAGTTGGCTTGATTTTCAACTCCAAGGGTGACAACCTTCCATGCGCTATCATAGCTTTGACGCATGAAGTTTCCTCCAGATGAAGAGTCTAAGAACTTATTGATATCATCATCCACACCCCTATAAAAGATTTTGATGAGTTGATTCTTAGGAATGCCATGGTGTGGACACTTACGTAGGAGCTCTTTATATCTTTCCCATGCTTTTGCAAGGGTTTCACCAGGAACCTTAGTGAACTGTATTATTCGGCCCCTAATTTCATAGGCGAGAGAAGGAGGATAGAATTTTTTAGGAAGACATTTTAAAGTTGCTCTCAGGTGGTGATAGGTTCACATTGCAAAGAGTTGTACCAACTCATGGCTCTGTCAGCAAGAGAGTATTTGAAAAGACAGAGTCTGATGGCATCATCTGTGACTCCATTATGCTTTGTCATAGCACATAGATCTATAAACCTTAGAAGATGTTCTTGACTATCTTCTCCTTACTTACCGTAAAAAGGGATATTATGAAGCAGCGTAACCCAATGTGCCCTGATCTCAAAATTTGGAGCATTGATGGGAGGAGGTTGTATTGGGTGATTACGTCAACAACTTTAGGGATTGAGAATTCCCTAAGGTCTTTTTGTAACTCAGCTTATTGAGCTGCTGCTTGAGCTGCTTGGATTTCTTCTTGAACTGTAGCTCATGCTTCTTGCATAAGCCTTTCTTTTTGTGCATTAAGGGCTTGAGCTACCCTTCGGGCAATTTCCTACTCTTGTGCCATCCTAGCTTGGTTCTCTCTACTCTGATGACGAAAGGTTCTTTCTATCTCAGGGTCAAAGCTAGAAGCAATGTTGGAACTGTTCGAGCAGTGCATGCACTAGTCTTTGAGGATACCTAGGATGGAAAGATCTTTTGGAAGTAAGGTGGATGGAGTAGAGTCAAATTCGAGTAGATGATCGATAGTATCAAAATTAAAAGTAAAACCCTAAATTTGCCTTAATAGAACTAGATTTAACTAGATGATTTTGTTATCCCCGACAACGGTGCCAGAATTTGATGTGGCTCGTAGTGTACTAACAAACTCACCTAGGGCTGAAATCCCTAAGATTTTACCAAAACCTTGTGCAATAATGCCACCCACAAGAGTACGGGTCTTATCGCAGTATAGTTGAGGATCAAATCCCAAGGGACAACATTTTTAAGAATCTTTTACTAGTCGAATCTAGTTGAATCAAGACTAATATTTAGAACAAAGGTTGGTTTGAGGTTAATTAAACTAAATGCGAGGAAAGTAAAGAGCAAGATTAAAAGTTGATTAAAGAGTAATGATGGGAATTGCTGGGATGGTCCCGGGTTTCACCAACGCTACACATACAAATACATTCAAACATAAACATCCAAGCTAGATATAACCATCCAAATAGAGCTACTACAAACCCCCATAAGGATGTTTAGGTTCACGTAAGCATCACCTTAGACATCAGATGTCTCGTCACCATCCAGATCAAACACTTACGGCTCTGAAGATATAGATATCCAACTGAAGCTGTGGCCCCCCATATACGGGCGTTAGGCACACAGAAGCTCACCATGAGCTAGATGTCTCGTCCCCTCATAGATCACACACTTACGACTTCAGGGAATCCCATCAGAAGTTCTCGTCAGGGAGTCAACCACATTAATCGACATTCAAAACCTATGTATTGAAGTTCTCGCAACATAGGAATGAAATAGATAATGTAAGCAGGTGATCAATCCACAAGAACACATCAAATGATTAACAACAAAATGAAAAGTTATATACAAGCCATGGAATGTTTAATATTTGAACATGTAAGCACGGGCAGCGGGGCTAGTCCCCGCACCCCAGTGAAAGGAAACTACTCGCTCATGATGAGAGAAGCAAGAAGAACAAGAGAGAGAGATGACTCCAGAGCATGGTGAAGAAGATGATCGTAACTCAGTGGAGAAACAATCTTCTACACAATGTTGAGGCAGCTCTAGACGAGGAGGATAGAACACCACGATAGACGGGGTAGATCTTCTCTCTCCACCTTCTCTCTCTTCTTGTAGTCCTTGCTCACAACATGATGAGCAACTCGTGAATGTGATGGCGGCATAGGCACGGCGTAGATGCAACAGATCTAGATCTGGATCTAGATCTAGATCTAGATTTGTATGGAGCGGCTTGCGGATCTGGGTTTCCACCTCAGATCTAGATGAACGGGGGCACAAGACCACCACGGAGGCAGGCTCTTGGCTGTGGAGACCGTCTCCTTAGGCTCAGGACAGACATGCAGCCTAATGGCATCTGGAGAGGATGCTTAGAATGGTTGGGGTAGGGGGCTATTTATAGGCCCGACTGGGTACTGGACCAGTGCCACGGTTGTGGCCTCTTTCATGGCTGGGAAGCAGATTGCAATTCTTGTGATCTGCCTTTGGTCGTGGTCTGCTGGCTCTTTCTCCTGATCGCGGTTCATTGGGCTGAGGTCGCGATTATAGCAGACCGCGGGCGTGGCCTTGCTGCAGGTCACGGTTGCTTGGGCACTCGACCTGGTCGCGATCTTCTGTCTTTGGTCGCACGTCCAGGTCATGGTTTGTTGTTGTTTGTGTGAGCCCACAGGTTGCAGATGGTGGATCGGGATCATAAAAGTGGACCCCAGGTCGCACTTAGGGAAGGAGGGCATGATGCAGAGCAAGCTATAGGTGGATGTGTGGTCGTAGTGATGAGCAGATCGCGAGAGGCGCTGTGCGAGTTGGTCGCGGTGTGGAGGACAGAACCGCGATCGTGATTATTGCAGACCGCGGGTTGACTACTGTGAACTGCGGTCGTGGCTTAGGGCTTAGAAGGGATCGCGGATGGAGGGGAAGCTTGGTCGCGGTCCGTACGTGCACTGACTGTGAGAGCGGCCTGCTGTGTGCCCTTGATCGCGGTTGTCCACTGTCGTCGTTAGGACAGGGTCGCGGCCTCATTCGGTGGATGTTGGCGGAGGAGTGATGGGTGGAATAGATGCTTAGGTGGATGGCATTGATCACGAGTGGGAGGAGGACGACGTTGTCTAGTGGAAGGGGTCGAGGTTGTTGCACGAGAGCCGCGGGCTAAGCAGTGACATGAAGATGATCACAGAGGGAGGCAGAGTGAGATGACGATGGCATGAATTCCGGCTGTTGCCGTTGGTGGATGTGGATGCGTAGAGGGGGATACTAGGGCATAGCGGTAAGGGGTGAAGGAGAGCAATGGAGGAAGAAGAAGGCAGTCATGGTGTTGGGAGGTCACGGTGGCTTGAGAAAACCACGACCACGGTATTGTGGAGCCAGGTCGCAGATAAAGGCTGACAGGGTCGCGGTGTAGGGTTGAGAAAACCGTGATCATGATTTGAGGATGGAGACGGGGAGATCGCGGTTGTTGGTGGGAATGTGGATTAAAAAAAGGGGGGGTCCGAGATAGCTGTGAAGATGGGTTGTGGTGCTCGTGGGCCCTTGTGCCCAATTCAATCTGCAAAGATGTGCAAAAATTAAATTAGAACCATGTATAAACCAAACAAAATTAGGAAAAATCCAATTAGGATAAGTAAACGTGTGTATGAGAGATTAAAGCAATAAAAGTGTAAAATCGGTGCAAAATTGGGCCCAGCGTGCCTACTGAACCTAGAAGAATGTACATTCATCAATGATCTATGGTGGTTATGATCTAATGGACATTTGGTCCTTGTGAGGGACATGTGGTCCTTGTGATAGACATTGGTCCTTGTGATGGGCACATAGTGAATAATAAGCATAAAGAGACTTGATGTGATTTAATATGTTCTGGTGATTAGTCATACCCCGATTATGTAGATCTTGTTTGTAAGTTGTATGTTGTAACTTGATTGATGCTTTAAGATGTTAAATTGATCTAATTAATCAAATGAAATCAAATAGTGCAGTTGCCCTGTGCCATAGATCCATTTAGTGTCAGCATTTGCTGAATGGTGAAACGAGTTTAACTCGGAGCGCATATTGTTGAATATTTGGGGTGCAAGTTGGAACACCACCTTGTATCCTAAAAATAAATGTATTACAAGATTTACTGTAAGACATACCTAGAATTGGATCATAGGATTGACTGTAAGTCATACCTGGAATTGAATCATAGGATTGACAATAAGTCATACCTGGAAGAGCACTGTTGTAAGCTGTAGCTCAATTTCTCTAGCACCGTGACCTGTACCAAGGCGGGCTAAATATGCATAGTTGTACTAAATGTCACTGGAAGAAGATGACTCATAATGTCATTACATGTTTACTCATTCTGACCGAGGAAGGTGAGGGTATGGATTATGGCTCTTCCATTAGACCTTGTATGACACTACCTTCGACTATATACCTATAGTGGTCGGTTGGATTTGGATGGTACGATTCAAATCTTCAGGGCATAATGAATATGAAATCAGCCGTGTAGTATAATTATATAGGGTCAAATATGAAAACATTGGTTGATGCCTTGCTTGATCTTTATACACTGTTGTTGATAGAAAATATACATGTTCTTCATATTCCTTTATATTTATTAGGATATTTCATAAATCATCAATATTTTTTCTTCATGTTGTTTATTCTTCTACTCAGTTTATCTTATCTGTGATAAAAATAATGTTGGTAAAGAGTTATATCTCTCACTGGGATTGTGTGTCTCACCCTGTTGGTTAACAACCTTTTTAGGTGGACGAGCATGAGGAGGTAGAAATTGTGCTGAGGAGGTTAAGAAGTAGCAAGAGGAATTATAGCTGCTAAGGTTGGAAGTGTTGCTAGATGTCTTTGTAGATAGAGTCCTAGAGTCGTCCCTATACACTAGGGTCTTCGGGAACATTTTGTAGATGTTTCACGAACGTGTTTTCTTTATGTTCCTTTGTATATCAGCTATGATGGAATTATGTATATACGTTCTGGAACAATGCCCTCGTTACAAGTTGACAACATGTTTTGTGGATGCCTTGAGGCATGAAAGTACGCATGTGTAAAGGTTCTTGCTATATGGTGGTTTTCTGCAAAAAAAGTTTTAATTTTTAGCATTTTTTATTAATAATTTGTTAATCCCTTAAATGCAGTTATGTTGAAAAATATTGTCTCGTTCACGCAGTGGTGTGGGGCGCCACTCTGTGACAATCTCCCACTTAGGTGTCAGTACAAAACTGATGTTATAGGTCTAAATTAACTGACTATGTAGGTGGTATTTGTACTAGTGAGAAGAGAATAAGAAGAAGAAGAAGTTTTTGAATATGTATGATCTAGGTGACCTACCTTTATTGTTTATATATAATTAGTTAGGTTATAGATTGAACCTTTATGGATTGATGACCGGTACACTTTATTCAGTAGGAGTATATTAACTAAATTAAAGTCTAAACACAGTAATTGTTGTAATATAAAATATATGGGCAATCTCTAGAATTAGTGTCAAATGAATGTATTTATAATCTAATCAGGGTAAATGGGTAGGAATTGCTAATTTGACCACCATGTATGTAACTTGAATAATTAAGATAAGTTCTTAGTTAATATTATGAACATAAATTAGGTAAGTTATTGAGTAAGAAAATGGTCAATCCCTAGAAGTTTGAAGTTAGTTTCCATACCCAAACTTTCTATAAAATTTATGATATATGAAAAATCTACCTATATAGTAGGTTGAATGTAAGGAATGGGACCTGAGAGGGGATTCACTCCCTATTAAATTAAATAAAAAGGAGACATCTCATATATCAAATACCACTATAAATTTTTCACAAAATGGATGATAACCAATTTATTCAGAATATATGTATCAAGATACTAAATGTAGCAGCAGAATACTAAAAATCTAACTATTACAAAACTTAATATTGTCACTATGCTTCACCACACAGGGTGATACATATGAAAACTAACACATAGGACCAATAGAGGGTTATCTAAACTATATCAAGTCTATCTCCCAAGCATTAACTCTATATGCTAGGTCCATGTCTATATGTAATGTCTTCTATTTCCTACGCCTGGGTTGTGTTACCTCTGGGCGGGTTGAAAAGAAACACTTAGGAAGAGGAAAAAAAAGGAAAGGACATCAGTAAAAGATAAATATGCACAGTAATAACAATTAGGCAATACGTAACATAATGAAAGACAATACATGATATCAAATAAAGAAAAGGTTCAAAAGAAGAAGTTCGAAGTGGATTTACAAGCCAAAAGATGAGGCATTGTAATAAAAGAGATGATTGACAGAACGATAATCTTGCCATATATCAATAAAAATAATTTTTATATAGTGCACGTAAATAATAGACCATTTTTATTTATGTAGGGCTGGGAACCATAAAAATCAAGCTTAAAAATATTTTGGGAGGAAAACGCACACCTCGAGAAGAATACGCGCACCCTTGTAAATATATAAGCTAAAAATGCACACTCAGGACGGAATACGCATGTCCAATATAATATGGAAGTACATATGTACAACTATAATAAATAAAATCTAGTCTATTTACACACACATGATAATGTGTAGGCAACATTCAAGTTTGATCATAATAAATATGAAATAACTAAGAGTAAGATAAATATGAGGATGGCATCATCTAATTACAAAATAGGTTAGATGACCTTAAATGAGAACATTAGCAATAATTCAAGATATAGCAAGAAACTTGAAGATATCTTCAAGAATAGTCAAGATCTAAGCAAGTAGTGCCTCATATGGAAAAATTTATTAGTCATCATGGTATTGCCTAGATAATCAGGAAAGATGTACATCCTTAGATAGAGTTTACATAAGTCTAAAGTCAGAACACTAATTTATCCCAGTCTACAAGCACTCTGTGATGTGATCATGAAACATGGTATAAGAAAAGTATCGAGGGGCGAAGACTACTATAATGACTTTGTGGGGTAAGAGGGTTTGAAACCCACCATTATGAAGCATTGATGGCTGAGATAATGGGGTATCGATGGGTGTATCAGAGAAAAAGTAGGTGATCAAACAAGTCCTTGGGTGGGTATTATATATGTTAACATGCATGGATTTTTTGGGGGAGAGGCATCATAGTGGTAGGAGATGTTGTTGCTTGGTCATGGTGGAGGGGAAGAATAGAGAAGGGAGAAGAGAAGAGAAAATCATGAGAAACCTTCTGCATAGTACTAGCTTAAATAGGGTCGTGGATAGAGAAAGGAGACGAGAGATTTTATAAATCAAGAATAAGAGGTAAAGGTTGTTGTTTGATTGGTTCCTTTTTGCAGACACAAAATTTAGTGTAATAGGAAATCTTTAAGAAAAACCAACCCAACTAAAATAACACAGTTCCCTTATATACTAATATTTTTATCCTTGTTTTGTATTTTATTTAAGGAAACAAACATTAACAAAAAAAAGTAAATTTGACATGTAATATAAGTATGATGTGTATAATACAAAGTTAATGTATCTTTCTTATTTTAAAACAATTTAATAAGTCATTTAACTTATTTGTATCATTTTAGCATTATCTGGATAATGTATTTTATAATTTATTTATGGCAACTTAGAATTATCCAATTGACGTGAAATATCATAAATAAACTAAATAATATATGAAAAATCCAAATTTAACATTAGTTCTTGTTTTTATCTACTGCAATATTTAAAATATAAAGATGTTTTGGTATTTTTATAAATAAATATTATCAAATGTATATTTCGTTGCTATAATTAGTTTATATGACCCTTTAGGAATTATCTATTGATAAGGGAAATATATCCTTTTGTATATCTTTAAATACATATTGTCATGCTAATTTTCCTTTATGTATGTGTAACATGATTTTCTTTTAAGAAAAACACATCAATGTAATTAATGTAAAGATTTATTCTAATTTTGATTTCCAATCTCTCCAAAACTTTATAGACTTCTATATCAAGAATTTGATTATAACAATAAATTATAAGAGAAACATGTGAAGATATTCATGGTATCTATGATATAACATTTTTGTTAAATTTGTCTTTAATCAAAATAATGACTATGAGATTACCAAATTGATGATTTTCCATTTTCAAAGATTTGAAGAGAGAAGTGGTAATTTTTTCTTAAAAAGTAAACAAAAAATATTTTTATAATTTTTCGATTGGTACTCATTCATTTATTAGATGTGCTTTATGTTGTGATACATTTTTAAGGAATGTAAACTTCATAATGGGAGTCAAAAAAAATTTTGGTGAGCTAGAGAGGATAATTCTACCTACATGTCATTCCTATATATAGGAGAGCGATACCAATTAGATTTTTGTGAAATTTATATATTGTATTATATGGGACAATGCCATTAAATTCCATATACAATCACCATATTTAGAAATGAGAATTTTTATTGAAATTATTTTATGATGAACCATTTCACACAATTGCTACAAATGATGCACTCATTTCTGTAAGGCCATTTGTTACACAAAGACAAGACTAATTGTCCCATTAATATTTAATTAGATGTTTATATATGTTTTTTTATCATTAATTCATATATATGTATATCATAATATATATTGCTACATGCCTTGTAAGTATTATTGGATTTGTTTACCGAATCATGACATAATTGTATAAATACACTTATAAAGTAGGAACTAAGTTTACATATTTTGTTACACAGTACTCCAAATCACAAAAATTTTTATATTTCTTTTCGTTCAAATGTCTACATAAACTATTAAAATAATTCCTCCAAGATATAATGACTTAAGTTTCCCAACATAAGTTAATTTTCTCACTAAGAAAAAATCAATTTCTATGGCCAATGAAAAGGAGAAAATTACTTTCCTGACTAGATTCCACTTTTAAAGTATTTATTGTATCATTTAATATGTTGGAGTTCAACTTACATTTTCCTTCCTTGATAAAAGTAAGGCATCTAGAATCGTTCAAATAATGTAAAACTTGGAAATCAAGCTAATTGGAACCCAAGTAACATGCATTTTCCATTACATTTCGCATTTGGGATTTTCTTTTATGAGTTATGTCACCATTTGGATATTTGTCTCATTACCATTATATTTATCAATATATTATATCTTTACTATCATCATTCATTAAATTAAATTAAATGTTATTATCTTCACATTGTTGTCAAAAGAGTTATATTAATTCATCATGCATGAAATTCTTCATTTTAAACATCTGACTTATTTCATCCAATAGTTTCATGTTTATCTAAATAATAGAACATAATTAATATATATATGGATATGAAATTACTAATTGTGGCTTCAAAGCATATTACTCATTTTTATTTAATCATTATATTAGTAAAGAAGATATATATAACATATTTCATGATTATATGTACTTGTTGACACATAATTAAGTCATTATGTAAATATGTTTTAATTTTTACCCTTATTTGGTCAAATCTAAGAAACCAATCTTACTAGACTTCTAATCATGGAATATGGTAAGATTTTAAGTTTTGGTTCGTTACAATACTTCACCCCTTAAAGAAATTTCATCCTCAAAATTTAAACATCCACATATTATCATCATATTAATCTCCATCACTTAAAAGGTTTAACCTAATAAGACAATTATTATAGATATCATAGTTACTTCTACATCTTTTAATCGTGTACACTTTATATGTTGTTCATGCATCCAACTGACATGTCATATACACCTAGGATTGAATCTTAGGTTCTTGTGGTTCTAACCTAGAAACTCTAAGGTTCACATATCAAAACTAATAATTTAACTAGTACAACTTACCACATATTAGGGGGTAAGGAGGGTACGTCCACTAAACCTTTTTTATACATGCCAAATCTTCCTAGGATAAACACACTAAGGGAGACAAGATTGAAATAGTTAGATTAACCGACCGCTAATGGCTTTGATACCATACTTGTAAAAAGTGAGACCCGAGAGGAGATCTACTCCCTACTACATTAAATAAAAAGGAAACATCTCATATATCAAACACCACCATAAATTTTTCACAAAAGGGGTGATAACAATTTATTCAAAACATATATATCATAATACCAAATGTAGAAACAGAATACAAAATGTCTAACTATTAAAATTTGATATTGTCACTATACTTTACCACATAGGATGATACATATAAAAATAAACACATAAGATCAGCATATGGTTATCTAAACGATATCAAGTCTGTCTCCCAAGCATTAACTCCTTATGCTAGGTCCATGCATGCATGCAATCTCTTCTATGTCCTATGCTTGGGTTGTATTACCTTTAGATGGGTTGAAAAGTGATACCTAAGAAGAGTAAAACAAAAGGAAAGGATGTCAGTAAAAATGTATGTGCAGTAATAACAACTAGGTAATACGTAAGATAGTAGAAAGGCAATGGAGGATATCAAATAAAAAAAAGGTTCAAAAGAAGAAGTTCTAAGAGGATTTATCAGGCCAAAAGATGAGGCATTATAATAAAAGAGATGACTGACAGAAACATAATCTTGCCATATATCAATAATAAAAATGTGTAAATAGTTAATGTAAACAATTAGACCATTTTTATTGATGTATGGCCGAGACCCATAAATCTCAAATCTAAAAATATTTTGAGAGGAAGACGCACATCATGGGATGAATATGCGCACCCCTGTAATTATATGAGTGAAAAACACATGCTCAGGACAAAATATGCACACCCAATATAACATAAAAGTACAAATGTACTACTACAATAAATAGAATCTGGTCTATTTGCACATGCACGATAATGTAAATGTAAGATTCAAGTTTGATCATAATAAATATAAAATAACGGATGATTAGATAATACGAGGATGAGATCATCCAAGTACAAAATAGGTCAGGCAACCTTAAATGAGAACATCAACAATAACTCAAGATGTAGCAAGAAGCTTAAAGATATGTTCAAGAATAATCAATATTTATACAAGGGTGTTTGTTCCAGGATGGCGGCTAGGGTTGGGACCGCGAGGTATGGCGACGACACTGTGACCGGGTAACATGGATTCTCGGACGACGAGGGAGACAAGGTGTTAGATAGATGATTATTGTAGTGCTAATTACTGTAGCAGCTCGTTACTGTAGCGTCGTTACTGTAGCAATCATTTATTTAGCATGGGTTAAGCCCAATGTAGTGCAGCAAGTACATGTGAGAATGTAGTGTTGTCCCTAGTGCAAATGGAAAAGAAGTTTTATCCCATATTGCTCACTCCTATAACTTTTGTGGTCCTCATATGTAGGATCACATGGGGCACTAGTGTCCAAAGGAGTCCTAGGAAGGAGGTATGCTCACCTCCTTGGTGGGTGGGGTTACTACATAACAACACACGCATGTGCGCACGCGCCTCGCCTCATCTGGCCGGGCTCGGGCTCGGGCTCGGGCTCGGGCTCGGGCTTGTGGATTGTGGATTGTGGAGAATGTCTTCCGTCTTATTTTTGTACTAGGATACGACTAAGTAATTAATTACTCGTGTAATTAATTGTTTCTTTCCTATTCATATTTATTAATCCTAACGGGAAAGTGTTTCTTTTTTGTGGATTATTCCGTGTTGCGTGCAAGAGCAACTGAGTGTTTGCGTCTCACTGGGAATAGGATTAGGAACGTGCGTGGCTATATATATGCCTCCGGTCATTAGGGTTAAAAACACCAAAAACAGTCTTCTGCCGTCGTGTGTTTTGAGAGCCCTAATACAGAGTGCGAGAGCTATCGTCCCGGAGTCGCTTTGTGGAGTCATTCTCCTGTGTGAAGCGCGACTTCTCCTTCCCTTCACCGAGACGCAACTGTCAGGCGGTGGTTCCTGCAGTTGCTGTGTTGCGCCGGTGGTGGTGCAACGAGACGACGTCGACTGTGAGCGACGTGTCTGTTCAAGGTTCATGCCAGATCGAGACTGGGAGAACGGTGCCTATCCGCGAGGATTGTCGGGCACTGATTTCTTTAAGTAACACGTTCATTTCTCAACGAACGATCTGGTTTGTGAATCTAACTCCTATTTTTCTGTTCTCCTGCTTTGTTTGAACTTCGTTTCTTATTTTGGATCTACCTAAATTGTTAATTACATTGCACCTGTCGCTGTTGCATGAACGACAATAATAAATATTAACAACAGTCTTAAAGAAATCATTTTCTGTCGTTAATTAACAATGGCCGGTCAGGGTGGTTCGGGAAATAAAATTGACACAAGCAGTATGCCTGAAAAGTTTACTGGTACGAACTTTCCCGTTGGCAGAGTCGTATGGAAATTTGGCTGAATATTGCGGGTTATGATCAGTACTTAGTTGAAACTGAACCTGTATCTGATGAAACAATTCCTGATAATGCAAATATAATTGCTAATTGGAAGAAGAGTGATAAAACATGTCGTGGTTTGATTCTGTTTGGTTTAAATAACAAACTGTATGATTCTTACTCAAAGCTGTCTGTCACTACGTCCAAGGTTTTATGGGAATTGTTAATTAAGAATTTTAGCACTGAAAATCAAG
Source organism: Alisma plantago-aquatica (assembly GCA_963693085.1). NCBI lineage: Eukaryota > Viridiplantae > Streptophyta > Magnoliopsida > Alismatales > Alismataceae > Alisma > Alisma plantago-aquatica. The sequence continues at coordinate 1,483,146,595 of OY856409.1, read as the reverse complement.
GTGTTAAAAAATATTGCGTGTCTAAATTTCTTAAGTTTCAGATGGTTGAGGGTAAATCAGTTTCTGATCAAACACATGATCTACAACTCCTAGTTCATGAACTCTCAGATGCCAAGATGGTGTTGCCTGAGAAGTTTGTTGTTATGTCTATCATAGAAAAGTTCCATAATTCTTGGGAATCATTTGGTATGTCTCTGAAGCATCGCAAAGGGACACACACCATGGATGAACTAATGATGGATATAAATATACAAGAAGAACACTTAAAGGAGAAAGGGGCCAAGGTGCCTACTGATGCAAATCCAACTGTTAATCTTACTTCTACAAAAAACACCAAAGATAAGAAATCTAAGAATGTACATAAACCCAAGGCAAAGATCCAAAAGAAACCAAAGAACAAACCTTGTTGGACTTGTGGACAGGTTGGCCACTGGAACAAGGATTGTCCTACTGAGAAGGCAAAGAAAGCTACCGCATCTGCAACTGAGGAGGCTGTGGTCAACATGATGACTACATCCTTGAACCTCAATGATGGGTACGTTTCTATTAAACCTGAAATCCTTTCGATTTTTGAACCACTTTATTGGATAATTGACACTGGGGCTAATGTACATGTGTGTGCTGATAAATCCTTGTTTGTGTCTTACCAGGCCTCTCGAGGTCGGTCCGTGAATTTGGGAGATTCCAGCTCTGCAGAAGTCAAAGATGAAGAATGGGTGGACTTGAAGTTCCCTTCGGGGAAGGTTTTTACTCTTAACAGGGTCAGACATGTTCCAACCATTCGACGCAATATCCTTAGTGGCGTCATATTAGTTAGATAAAGTTATAGAGTAGACTGTAAATGTAATAAGGCTATTATTACACGCCTTTATGATTCTTTGTTTTTTGGCAAGGGGTACTTATGTGATGTGGAGAACTTATTTAACATTCATGTTGAACCTGTTTCAAATTCCGTTTTAAATTTGAATGATTATAGTTCTGTTTGCATGAATCTTGTTTCATCCGATGTATGGCATTCACGTTTGGGACATGTTAATTTTGCCTCAATGAAGCGTATGATGAATCTAAATTTGATCCCTACATCTGAAATTAGCAACAATAAATGTGAAATCTGTGTACAAGCTAAATTGTCTAGGAAGCCTTTTCATTCTGTGAATAGGAATTCAGAAATTTTGGATTTAGTGCATACAAATATCTATGAATTTAATGGTGTTGCTACGAGGGATCAAAAGTGTTATTTTATAACTTTTATTGACGATGTGAGTAGATAATGTTATGTCTTTTTACTTATAAGTAAAGATGAGGCATTGGATAAATTTCAAATTTATAAGAAAGAAGCCAAAACTCAAACCGGTAAAGTACTTAAGCGATTAAGGTCTGATAGGGGAGGAGAATACACCTCGAACTTGTTTTTGGAATTTTTCCAATTACATAGTATAGTTCATGAGGTCACTGCTCCTTATTCACCACAATCAAATGGGATAGCTGAACGTAAAAACTGAACCTTAATAGATATGGTAAATACCTTACTCCAAACATCTGGATTACCCAACTTTATGTGGGGGGAAGCTTTGAATACGGCTTGCCATATTATGAATAGAGTTCCCCATAAACATTCAGAGAGTAGTCTGTTTGAGTTATGGAGAGGAAGGAAACTGAGCCTTAAATATCTTCAAATGTGGGGGTGCCTTGCAAAGGTACTTGTCCCTGAACACAAAAGGAAGAAATTGGGACCGAAAATGGTTGATGCCATATTTTTGGGTTATGTAGAGACAAGCTATGCTTACAGATTCCTGATTGTAAAATCAGATATCTCTAGCATTGAGGTCAATACAATTGTGGAATTACGTGATGCAACATTCTTTGAGGATGTGTTTCCTATGAAAACTGGTGTGCCCAATGAAGTTTCTCAAGAAGATTCATTCACCACAGGTTCCATTCCCGAGCATGTGGAAAGGATGACAAATGTGGGGGGCGACTCAGAACATGCTATTTCTGAATCTGATGATTATGAAGAAATAGTTGAACCAAGGAGAAGTAAACGGCCTAGGACATACAAGGATTTTATAAGTGAGTTTCTCACTTACAATGTTGAGGATGATCATGTTACCTTCAAACAAGCTATGGAATCTCCAGAAGCTAAGTTTTGGAAAGAAGCCGTTAATGATGAAATCCAATCAATTCTCTCGAATGGAACTTGGGAATTGGTGGATTTGCCTCCTGGTTGTTCTGCAGTTGGTTGCAAATGGATTTTTAAAAAGAAACTTAATGCAGACGGGACAATCAATAAATATAAGGCTAGGTTAGTTGCTAAGGGTTAAACACAAAGGGAAGGAATAGATTATTTTGATACCTATTCACCTGTTTCCCGTATGACCACAATCCGAGTGCTTATAGCATTGGCTTCCATTTATAATCTCTATATCCATCAGATGGATGTGAAGACCGTGTTCTTACACGGTGATCTTCAAGAAGAGATATATATGGCACAACCTAAGGGATTTGTGGGTCATGGGAATGAGTCCAAAGTGTGTAAACTTGTTAAGTCATTATATGGCTTGAAACAAGCCCCTAAGCAATGGCATGAGAAGTTTGATTCTGTGATATCATCGTTTGGCTTTATTTCTAATGAATTTGATAAGTGTCTCTACTTCAAGATTGTCAATAATGGATTCATTTTGTTATGCTTATACGTCGATGATATCCTACTTTTTGGTTCCGATATGAAAGTAGTAAATGAGACAAAGTCATTCTTGTGTAGCAAGTTTGAGATGAAGGATATGGGTGTCGCTGATGTGATTTTAGGGCTTAAAATCATAAGGTCTATTGATGGTATAACTCTCTCTCAGTCTCACTATGTTGAGAAGATACTGTAGAGGTTTGAGTACACATCACGTAAACCTGTTAAGACTCCATATGATTCATCCAAGCCCTTGTTCAAGAATGAGACTGGGGTTCCAGTGTCTCAATTACGATACTCTCAGATTATCAGAAGTTTGGTATATCTTATGAACTGTACACGTCCAGACATTGCGTTTGCCGTGAACAAGTTAAGTAGATACACCAGTTGTCCCGACAAGACCCATTGGGAAGCTCTTGACAGAGTTCTGAGGTATATCAAGGGAATACATTCCCTTGGGCTGCATTATGGTGAACATACTTCCGTAGTCGAAGGATATAGTGATGCAAGCTGGATTGTCATAAATTCTAGGAGTAATGGTGTCTCAAGATATGTATTCTTGTTGGGAGGAGGAGCTGTTTCCTGGAGGTCTAAGAAATAGACCATATTGTCTCGGTCCACTGTTGAGGCAGAGTTGTGTGCTTTAGATGAAACTGGATTGGAAGTTGAACGGCTACATAGACTTATGTCTAGTTTACCTATGGTAATGAAGTCGCTTCCTACAATTTCAGTTCACTGTGAAATCACTACAACTATTGCTAAGATAAAGAGTTCCAAGTACAATAAAAAACAACGTAGACACATCCAAGTCAGATTGAAATCTGTAAGGGAGTTAGTGTCTAATGGGGTTGTGGTTGTGGACTACGTTGGTACCAAAGATAATACAGCTGATCCTTTCACTAAAGGTCTTACCTTGGCTTTAGTGGAAAAATCCAGGTTGGGTATGGGACTGAAACCCCTATAGATTTGCAGGCAGTAGCAACCCAACCCAAAAGAGTGGAGATCCCACAAATTGGGTTCAATGTGGTAATAACAAGCTATCGGGTAAATCAGATGACACTGAGTATTCTTGTTTGATGCTTCTAGCATCTGTGTGTCTATATCCTGGAAACATGTTAGTGTCATGACTATAAGTTAGTAAGAGAGTAGTCTCTTAATGGTGTCAAGTCTTAGGACAGGATGTTAGCAGTACATCCTTGGAGACTCCAGCTAAGTGATTGATGTTGTGTAGGCCGTAACAGGAGAATTGGGTTGTTCTCTGTTATCAATCATGATATAAAAAATTTGCATGCATTACCTTAATGCATTGTTTTCTTTACTACCATGTCTTTATTGTGTTGTTACCAACCTATACTCTTGTACCCAAGGTTCAGGTTCAAGACTTTTCTTCACCTAGTTCCTACGGGGGTCACAGTTGGATAACTCAGGTAGATTCAAACCGAAAGGTATCTGCTGAAAGCACAGTATGGAGGACTGAATGGTAGAGCACACTACACATTGGACTTTGTGGGGGATTGTTAGATAGATGATTACTGTAGCATCTCGTTACTGTAGCGTCGTTACTGTAGTAATCATTTATTTAGCATGGGTTAAGCCCAATGTAGTGCAGCAAGTACATGTGAGAATGTAGTGTTATCCCTAGTGCAAATGGCAAAGAAGTTTTATCCCATATTGCTCACTCGTAGAACTTTTGTGGTCCTCATATGTAGGATCACATGGGGCACTAGTGTCCAAAGGAGTCCTAGGAAGGAGGTATGCTCACCTCCTTGGTGGGTGGGATTACCACATCACAACCACGCACGCACGTGCGCGCGCCACGCCACACCTCACCTCGTCAGGCTTGGGCTTGGTCTTGTGGCTTGTGGATTGTGGAGAATGTCTTCTGTCTTCTGTCTTCTTTTTGCACTAGGATACGACTTTGTGTTGTGTACAAGAGCAACCGAGTGTTTGCGTCTCACTGGGAATAGGATTAGGGACGTGCGTGGCTATATATATGCCTTCGATCATTAGGGTTAAAAGCACCGAAAACAGTCTTCTGCCGTCGTGTGTCTTGAGAGCCCTAATCCAGAGTACGAGAGCTGTCATCCCGGAGTCGCTTTGTGGAGTCGTTCTCCTGTGCGAAGCGTGACTTCTCCTTCCCTTCACCGAGACGCAACTATCAGGTGGTGGTTCCTGCGGTTGCTGTGCAGCGCCGGTGGTGGTGCAACGAGACGACGTCGACTGTGAGCGATCTGTCTATTCCAGGTTCGTGCCAGATCGTGACTGGGAGAACGATGCCTATCCGCGAGGATTGCCAGGCACTTATTTCTTTAAGTAACACGTTCGTTTCTCAACGAACGATCTGGTTTGTGAATCTAACTCCTATTTTTCTGTTCTCCTATTTTGTTTGAACTTCATTTTTTATTTTGGATCTGCATGAATGACGATAATAAATATTAACAACACAAGGACCCTTCAAGACGCTCGGTTAATTCTACTCTGCTGGGTTCCTCGAGGCTGAGCCTCAACTTTTCAAGAGGAAAACATGTCCCGCAAGTGCAAGGATCTACGTCCAGTTCAAAGGACATTGATGTCGCCGCCTCTGCAACACACTTCCCGCCCCTGAGCGGCATCTCTCCGGACGGTTTTGAGTCCTAGTAGGTCCCCCACATTTCCTACAAGGATTCGATGGGGAAGGGATCACATGATAACCCACATAACTTCATTATGATTGATGCTGATACGTGAAACATCAACATACAACCTTCAGACATCCAAGTCTCCACAGAGCAAGGTATGCCTGCCTTCGCCTGCACGATGAAGTTATGGAGGATCTTCTGCGTCCTTGGAAGTATACAGTCATTGTGAAGTTGTTGTCACGGGAGATCGGATACCTCAGCTTTGGAAACCAATAGGTGGCTTCAACTTTATTGCCTTTATGAATGATTATTACAGTGTATAGCTTCAGTCAGAGGAAGATTATATCAACGCCCTGGCCCCTGGGGCCCATGACCTATCTTCGGGTCCTATCTGACGGCACAACGTTGGTTTTCTAGCTTCTCGCTGGACATTGCCACCCCCCCACCCCACCCCCACCCCCACCCCCCGGCCCCCGAGTGGTATCCTGGATTAGAATCCCAAACTTACCGATTCATCTGTACCAAGAAGTTCTTATGAAGGAGATCGAAGACCGGATAGGCAAAACCATAAAAGTCGACTTGAATACCAAGCTCCAGAAGAGGGGCCGCTTTGCACGAATTGAGGTGGAACTCAACATGGATCTTCCGCTCACACCTTTCATATTGGTCGATGGATCCATATACAAAATCAAATATTAAAACATACCATACATCTGTTTACATTGCGGTAGGGAAGGCCACATAGATAAAGATTGCAAAGTTAGAATTGAAGATGAGAATGCAGCCAGAAGAGCAAGCCTAGAAAAAGGTAAACTTATACCCGATAACCCTCCAAGACGTGAAGGTATTTCAGAATCCATTCATGCCCAGCCCATACCAAGGAGACAAAAGAAGATGGTTTCTGGAAATAATGCCCAAAATCGGATTACAAAAACTAGCAACAGATTCCCAGACCTACTGGACCAAGAGGAGAACGAGGAAATTGTGGAGGTTCTCGACATTGATAGAGTGGCCGAACGGGTGACGAATGGGATAGACTGGAGTCAGAAGAAAAACTAGGCCAAACTTCTCAAGAAGTCTGGAGATGCCAGTGACAATCAACAATTACACAGCCCCCCTCCTCGTACTAATCGTCCCCCCAAGCCCTCACAGGTATCTGGTGGTAATCCGAACCACACGGCGGTGGCCCCTTCTGGTGACGGAATCCTACCCGGTAGGGATTCGTTAGTACCTCCCCCCTTCACCAAGTCCTTCTCTATGGGAAGCCAAGATGAGGCAACACATAACTACATCAAGTATCAAAGCCCCACTAAGTCCTCCCTAGGTGTCCACCTCAAAAATAGGAAGGTGGCACAGTGGGGGACCGACAATGGGCAAATCCACTCTGGAAGAAAAAGATCAATGAACCTCCTCAAATGGAATGTTCAGGGTATCTGTGACGAAGATACCCGGAACATTTCAAAGATCCAGTCAGGAAATATCACATAAAGGTAGCGGGTTTGTATGAGCCCCGCTACAACAGGACAAGGACAGTCTCCATATTGAAGACCCTAGGCTTCTCGCAATCTCATCGGGTTGAGGCAGTGGGATTTGCAGGCAGTATATGGGTGCTATGGAAATCCAATGTCTCTCTCAAAATCATCTTCTCACATAAACAGTTTATCCATAGTAAAATCAACAATAAGTTCTTTTACACGTTCATCTATGGGGCAACGACAAGGAGCAACAAACGCTATATGTGGCAGCATCTTGCATCTCTGGCTGCAAGATCACTATCACTTGGATCGTAGTCGGTGATTTTAACATTTTTATGTACCAATCTGAAAAATATAGGAGCACCTCCTCTGATAAAGCCAATAGTAGGGACTTCATTGAGGCTATGGAGAAATGTAATCTTTATGACTTAGTATCTAATGGTGCCTGCACTACTTTCAAAAGTGGTTTACTGCACAAGAGGCAAGACCGGGCTCTGGGAAATGCCTCATGGTTAGATTCTATAGCAGATAACCCAATACAAGTTCTAGAGTGGATCCACTCTGATCACGCACCTCTGCTCATCACCGACTCTTCCTCCTCGAGTAAAACTCCCTGTGTTCTTTGGTCATCTGCTAGTTGGAGCGTGACACATGGTTTTAAAAGCTTTCTCACTGAAAACTGGAACACTGAATCTTCTTTCAGCAACACGGGTGCAGCTTTCCTCGCACGAGTTTCAAAGTGGGACCAACAAAAGAGGAAGGATGATAGAAAGGAGAAGGATCATATAAGCAACAAGATTAGATGGCTTCACTTGTAGCTTGCTCTCAATTTTGCCATAACTTAGTCCGGGATACGGTTAACCTTCAAAATGAACTAGCTTCCATTCTTAGAAGGGAGGAGATGGATTGGAGGCAGAAAGCCAGGTGTGACTGGATCAAGTTGGGCAATAATAACACTCATTTTTTCCATTTGCTCGTTAAAGCCAGAAGAAGATGGAACAAGATCCTGAGGTTGAAGAATGTAGATGGGGTCTGGGTGGAGGACAAAGAACAACTTAAATGTCTTATTCTCTCTTTCTTCTCTGAGGTCTACCATGAAAGCGCGCTCGCTGAGCGCCAACGTTCCAGTGCATCCTTCATTGGCACTTTTCCTTCTCTCTCTGAAGCCGACACTACAATGATAGCTAAAGCACCCTCGCCAAATGAGATTTGGGATAACCTTTCCGCCATGGCCCCGTTGAAAGCTCCAGGACCTGATTGTCTGGACGCTTCTTTCATTCAGAACAATTGGCCCCTCCTTAAAAACTAGGTAGGTGACTTCATCATTTCTGCCTTTGATGGAATTCCTCTTGATCAGGATTGCGCAGACTCGACGTTGGTCCTTATACCCAAGAAAACGGCCCCAGAGTCGTGCTCATAGCTGAGGCCAATATATTTGAACAACGTTTGCACTAAACTCATATCTAAAGTTATTGCCTCCAGAATAAAGCCATACATCAATTCCTAGGTCTCCCCTTCCAATCAAGCTTCATCCTGGGCCGTAGGATAGGGGACAACATTGTTCTAGTTCAGGAGATTATCCATTCCATGGAATCAAGGCAAAGTAAGAAACAATTTATGGCAATCAAATTGGATATTGTGAAGGAATTTAACAAGATCAGTTGACCTTTCATTGAAGACACTCTCTGCAGAGCCTCGATCCCACAGAATGTCATTAAGATCATAATGCAGTTCATTAGTGCAGGGAAAACGTCCATTCTTTGGAAAGGTGGTTTGATTGGATCCTTCAAGCCTTCATGCGGGGTGAAACAAGAGGGCCCTCTGTCCCCATACTTTTTCGTCATGTGTCTGGAGCATTTTAGTCAACTTATTAATGAGGAGGTATCTCTCGGCGCATGGATACCAGTCCTCACCAGACAAAAACTACAATACTCGCATGCCAGTTTCGCTGATGATATTTTACTATTTGGGGAAGCATCAATCACCCAAGCAAAGACCATTCAGAATTGCCTCCATCTCTTTAGTGGAGCATCTGGGTAGTTCCTCTCACACGAGAAATCCTCAATCTTCTTTTTGTCAACATGGCCAGAGCCATCAAATGTCATATTTGTAGACTGCTTAATATACAAGAAACCTTCGATCTTAGGTGTCATCTGGGTATTCCGATTATTCACAGGAAAAAAAGCAAAGAACAATACCATTATCTGGTAGAGAAAATCCATAACCAAGTTATGGGATGGCAACACATGCTCCTCTCCTTAGATGGTGGAGTGACCCTGATCAAATCAGTTCTTCTATCTCAGTCGTGCTACACAATGCAAACAACCATCTTGTCTACCTCCATTACTAACCACATTGACCAAGTTACCAGAAACTTTCTATGGAATGGATTGCCCTTGTATAAAGGCCTCAATCTGATTTCCTGGGAGAAAGTATCCACACCACTCCATCAGGGAGGTTTGGGTATTAAGAAAGCAAAGGATTTCAACATGGCTCTCTCTCTAAAGTTGACATGGGATTTTGTTACGGAATGCAATTTCCTTGGGTCCCCCTCATGACTGCTAAATATGCAAACCGATGCAGTAACAATTCTTTAGGGTCGCATGTATGGCGAGGAATTAAGAACTCAACTCTTTTCATTCTGAATAACTCCCGATTGGAAGCTAACTCTGGTACAAAGATAAATGTATGCACTGATGCCTGGGTGGGCGAGGGGTCTGTCCCCTCTGTTAAACCGAATAGGCACATTCCAGAGTGATGGGATTCGCACGGAACCCTCCAAGTCCAAGAAGACACCACACGAGATACAGCCCTAGCTTGCACGATAAAAGCGGCAATGTCCTCCCAGTCAACAGGCCAAACCGACAAACAAAAAACCAATGAGAGAACTGAGTTGGTAAGGAAGACCGTAAAATTCTATTAAGAAACTTCATAAAGATTACAAGGATTGTCACTCTCCCACAATCCCGTACCCACAATACAATCCCGTACCTCAGTCCCGCTCTCTTCCTTCTTGGATGTCTGTATGCCTTCCTCTATATTGGTATATAATATTTGACGTTATACAGCACACCGATAATCTATGGTATCTACCTCTATTTATAGGTACAAGAGATCCCCCCTGTAAGGAAGTAGGAGAGTTACGTCTATTCTATAAAGACTAGGAGAAGGACAATAGAATAGGAGAGTAGGAAATAATACATGGACTCCACATTGGACATTATTTTCCCTTTCCTAATATTGTTGGATTCTATTCTAATCCAATTCATATAAGAACCAAATCCTAACAATCTTCACCTTGGATTTTATCCGCTGAAGTATCTGCTCCTTCAAGAATTTTACTCCCGTTCTTCTTCTATTTGCTTCCGCCCTTGGAAGCTGCTTCCACCCTCAAAAACACTCTACCGTTACACGCCTATGCGGAGTGTGTGTCCAGACATGGCTGCCCGGACCCTTCATCTGAGAGCTCCTCAAGTTGTACAGTTTGGGAAACTGCACCGCCTCCACCTGCAGCTAGAATAAGTACAACCTTCATTCCTTTGGCCCTTTATGCCATAGGTTTGTACCTTCTATGAACTCCACCTGCTCACTGGTAATGTGTGGTCGGTCTTGTCACGTCTTTCTTCTTCCAACAGTTGACAGCTTCGCCTCTGCATCTGTTGAATTTCATAGCTGGTCTTGCAGCCTCACACATAACTGCTCCTGAGAGTTGAAGACATGTAGCACATTTTAAGCTCACCTCATGTGTCAATGCTTCATCTACGCCTCCGGTGGTAGAACTCCCGTCATCTACTCCTCTTTTAGTTAGAACCTCCCCAACCAATCGATATGCTCCTTTGGACCTGGTACCCTTCATGATCACTTGTCCCTTGCATGTGACTTGCACGACTCCACCTTGTTTTGAAATCTTGCAATTGATGGATTCAAGTGCCCTCTCATATATTATTTTCCTCTTGACACCAGGGACATATCAGACCCCTGACAATGTACGATGTGCTCTATCATGCATCTTGAACGTAACTATTCCAATTTCGGGGATTTGGTAGAGTTTGTCATCTGCCAGTTGAATAGTCTCACGTGCCCGATGGAGAGATCCTTCATCAAATAAATCTCTCTCTGGACATATGATGTAGCGAGAGCCTGAATCAAATATCCACCCATGATTGATACCTGATTTCATGATAGTCGGTGCTTCTGAATATCCTTCCGCTAACGACCAAGCTCCACTTTTCAAGTGCTTCAGCGTTGGACAATTTTTTAATATATGGCCCTCCTCGTCAAATATATAGCATACACATCTGCCTTTGCCCTTTTGATTCTTCTTCCTGTGACCTTTGCTTTTGTAGTTGTCGTCTGTAACAGCCAAAACATTACCACCCGAGGAGGAAGATTCACATGGATTTTTCAAAGACTCCACCTCCAATAAATATACAATCATCTCGTTGAAGTCGAGTGTAGTCATCCCGACAAGGATGTTCATCACCAGTTGTTCCCATGACTGTGGTAGAGATGATGCTAAGAGAACGACATTATCGCTCTCACCGATCTTCTCCTCCATGCTAACCAGTTGTGTGACAAGCTTGTTGAAGACATTGAGATGGTCGATGAACCTTGTGCCTTCTTCCATGCACAATTTATACAATTGCCTTTTTAGCACCCACATGTTCGTCAGCAACTTTGTCATATACAACTCTTCTAAGACGTTCCATAATTTCTTTGGTGAATCTTCATTAATCACTTAATACTTTACCTCTACGGAAAGACTCAGATGAATTGTACTAATCGCCTTGCGCTCTATCATCCTCCAGTCGCCTTCAGACATCTTGTCCGAATTTTCCCCCTTAAGTGCTTTGATTAGCCCTTATTGGACTAAGACGCCCTTCACCGTGCTTTGCCACACACTAAAGTTGCTTCTGCCACAAATTTATCAATATGATGACTCCCCATGTTGCTAGTCGACGCCGTCATGTTTCATGTGCCTTCGGTGCTCACTGATCATCTTGTATCAACCTTCGCTCTGATACCACTTGATGGGATTCATGCGGAAACCCTCCAAGCCCAAGAAAACACCACACAAGATACAGCCCTAGCTTGCACGATAAAAGCGACAATGACCTCCCAGTCAACAAGCCAAACCGGCAAACAAACAACCAATGAGAGAACTAAGTTGGCGAAGAAGACCACAAAATTCTATTAAGCAACTTCACAAAGATTACAAGGTTTGTCGCTCTCCCACAATCCCATGCCCACAATAGAATTTTGTACCCTAGTCTCACTCTCTTCCTTCTTGGATGTCTGTATGTCTTTCTCTGTATTGGCACACACAATGTTTGGTATTATACGACACACCGATAACCCATGGTGTCTACCTCTATTTATAGGTACATGACATCCCCTGTAAGGAAGTAGGAGAGTTACGCTTATTCTATAAGGACTAGGAGAACGGCAATAGAATAAGAGTAGAAAATAATTTTCCTTTCCTAATATTGTTGGATTTAATTCTAATACAATGGAGGACATCCAAGATATGAAAGTAGCCTGCGCGCCTTGTGTGAGATGATGGGCTTTGGGACAATAGTTTCATCAACTATTGGTTTTGAGACGCAACTGCTCAAGAGATCTCTAAAATGCCCACCCCGAGCCTCGACTACGGGGACGATGGAAGGGTATGGTTGCACTCATCTGATGGTGATTTCACCACTGCCTCAGCCTATAGACTCATGGTGAATGCTCCCAGCTCTGGAAATTCGGACAGCTATGCTGATATTTGGGGGCTACCCGTTCAGCAAAGAATAAAGACCACTCTCTGGTTAATACATCATGGACGTTTACTCACAAATGATCTCAGGTTTAAACGTAAGATGGCTGAGAACCCCTCTTGCACCAGATGTCAAAACCCAGTCGAAACGGTGTGTCATGGCATAAGAGATTGCGCGCCCGGTGGCCGCAAAGGTATGGAAAGACCTTATTCCGGGGGAGGCCTCTCTCTTCTTTCATTTGGACTCTATCTCAGACTGGTTAAAGTACAACCTGCGCACTCATAACAAGATTGAAGACTGGAACTCTCTATTCACCATCACTTGTGGAAGGCTTTGGAAAGAAAGAAATTTGCAGATCTTTGATGGAAAATCCACTCCACCCCCGGTGATAGTGACTTCCTGTCGATCAGACTTATCGGTGGCCAAAACCACTTATCAAACTAAGGAGAAGCCCTCTAGCTCAAAGCCTACCCCAAGTACTCCGCCAGTTTCTTTGCCATCTTCGGCGGTTGTTATTCACGTAGACACGGCTGTTGACAGCCATACAAATCTCATGGCCACCAGCCTCATCTCCAGAGATATGAGCGGCCAGTGGCGCTGCAGAAGGACTCGATTGTGGCGAGGGAATGACCCGATGGACGGAGAGCTAAAGGCAATCCTGGAAGGGTTAGAATATGCAAAGCAAATAAGCAATGGGGACAAACAGGCATCATAGTTACCGATTCCTCATAGGCAGTCAAGTGGATTCGACATCCGAAAGATACTCCGACAAAGTATTGTCTCCTGGCTCAATCTATAAGTTAAGAGCTCCGGACATCCTCCTTTGACGTTGTCCACATGAAGAGAAACCAGAATAAGTTGGCCGACTTACTGGCCAAGCACTGCCTAAAATAACTGGATAATGCGCGAAGCTGGCCATCTTGCCCTAGCTTTATATTTTCTGATCTGCCTGATGAGATAGCTACTTTTAAACTAGCCTTTACTTCCGTTCCCAGCATGACAGTATATAAAAAAATATATTTATACAAGTAATGTCTTATATGAGAAAATTTATTAGTCATCATAATATTGCCTAGATAATTAGAAAAAATGCACATACCTTAGATAAAGTTTACATAAATCCAAAGTCAGAACACTAATTCCATCCCAGTCAACAAGCACCCTGTGAAGTGATTAGAAAACACAATATAGGAAAAACATCGAGGGTCGGAGCATGACGTGATTGATGACTTTGTGGGGTAAGAGGGTTCGAGACCCGCCGTTGTGAAGAGATTATGGATGATGATAACAGGATATAGATGGGTGTATTAGAGAAAAAGGAGGTGATCCAACAAGTCCCTGGATGGGTAATATATATGTGAACATGCATGAGTTTCTTTAAGGAGAGGCTTCATGGTGGTAGGAGATGTTGCTATGTGGTCATGGTAGGGGGGAAGAATAGGAAAGGGAGAATAGAAGAGAAAATCATGAGCAACCTTCTGCATAGCATCGACTTAAATAAAATCACATATTGAGAAAGGAGGCAAGAGCTTTTATAGAACCAAGAATAAGAGTCAAAGGTTGTTGTCTGACTGGTTTCTTTTTACGAACATAAAATTTAGTGTAATAAGAAATCTTTAGGAAAAATAACCCAACTAAAAAAACAATATTCCCTTATATACTAGTATTTTTATTCTTTATTTTATATTTTATTTAAAGAAACAAACATTAATTAAGCAAAGTAAATTTGACATGTAGTCTAATTATGATGTGTATAATGTAGAGTTAATGCATCTTTCTTATTTTGAAACTATTTAATAAGTCGTTTAACTGATTTATGTCCTTTTAGCATTATCACGATAATGTATTTTATAATTTATTTATGACAACTTAGAATTATCTAGTTAACGTGAAATATCATAAATAAACTAACTGATATACGACAAATTCAAATTCAACATTAATTATTATTTTTATCTTGTTTCCTAGAATATTTAACATATAAAGATATTTTGGTATTTTGTAAATAAATATTATCACAATGTATATTTCGTTGTTATATTTGGTTTATATGATCCTTTAGGAATTATATATTGATGATGGAAATATATCCTTTTTTGTTTCTATATATACATATTGCTATGCTAATTTTCCATTAAGTATGCGTAACACGATCTCCTTTTAAGGAAAATACATCTATGTAATTAATGTAAAGATATATTCTAATTTTGATTTCCAATCTCCCTAAAACTATTATAGACTTACATATCACGAATTTGATTAAAACAATAAATTATAAAAAAAAACAAGTGAAAATATTCATGATATCTACAATATAGAATTTTTGTTAAATTTATCTCAAATCAAAATAATGACGACTAGATTATCAAATTGATGATTTTCCATTTTCAAAGAATTGTGGAGGGATGTAGTAAATTGTTCTTAAGAAAAGTGTACGAACAATACTGTTATAATTTTCTAGTTGGTACTCATTCATTTATTAGATGTGTTTTACGTTGTAACATATTTTTAATGGAATGTAAACTTCATAATGGGAGTTGAATTCCTTTACGGTAGGCCGGAGATGATAATTCTACCTACATGTCATTCTTATATATAAGAGAGAGAGATACCAAGTTATATTTTTATAAAATTCATATATTGTATTAAATTAGACAATGTCATTAAATTTCATATATAATCACTATATTTAGAAATGAGAATTTTATTGTAATTATTTTGTGACAAACTATTTCACACATTTATTGCAAATGATGTACTAGTTTTCGTAAGGCTATTTGTTAGATAAAGACAATACAAATTATCCTATTAATGTTTAATTAGACATTTATGCATGTTTTTAAATTTAATTCATATATATGTATATCATAATATATATTGTTACATGCCTTGCAACTATTATTGGGTTTGGTTACTGAATCATGACATAATTGTATAAATATATTTATAAAGTAGAAACTAAGTTTACATATTTTGTTGCATGTTACTCCAAATCACAATAATTTTTATATTGATTTTCATTCAAATGTCTACTTAAACTTTTATTATAATTCTTTCAAGAAATAACGACTTAAGTTTCCCAACATAAGTTAATTTTTTCATTAAGAAAATAACTTCTATAGCCAATAAAAGGAGAAAATCACGTTCCTCACTAGATTCCACTTTTGAAGTCATTTATCGTATCATTTAATATATTGGAGTTCATCTTACATTTTCCTTTCTTAATATGGTTAAAACATCTAGAATCCTTCAAATAATGCAAAACTTAGAAATCAAGCTAATTGGGACCCAAGGACATATATTTTCCATTACATTTCACTTTTGGGATTTTCTTTTATGAGTTATGGCACCGTTTGGATATTAGTCTCACTACCCTTCTATTTATCAAAATATAATATCTTTACTATCATCATTCAATAGATTAAATTAAATGTTATTGTGCTCAAATTGTTGTCAAAAGAGTTATATTATTTTATTATTATGCACAAACTTCTTCATTTTACACATTTGACTTATTTAATATGATAATCTCATATTTATTTAAATAATAGAACATTATGAATGTTAGGAATTACCAATTGTTACTCCAAAGCATATTATTCACTTTTATTTAGGCATTATGTTAGTAAAGAAAATACATGTAACACATTTCATGATTTTATTTACATATTGGCACATAATAAAGTCATTATGTAAATATGTTTCAAATTTTAGCCTTGTTTGGTCAAATCTAAGAAACTAATCTTATTAGATTTCTAATCATGGAATAGGGTAAGATTCTATGTTTTGGTTCGTTACATTGAACATACTAAGGAGGTTAGACTTAATGAAGGTGCCCCCTTTCTCACATGATTATAAAAAACTAAAGTTAAATATAATTAAGTACTTGTTAATCATAACCATTGTTCGTTACTAATTCGACTAAAATCATGGATCATTATTCAATAAGATGAATACAATGTACTATAATGCCCTAATATGTATGGAAAAAGTAATTGCTAACAAAACGCTAATCTTACACCAAAACCCTAATGTGTTAAATAAAGTATGTGGAATGGCTTGGTCAAGAGACAAAAGATAGTTAATTTCTTCCTGGTAAAATCCATAAAAATTTATCCAACTTAAAAAATGAAACTAATGATGTTGACACAATAAAAGGATGTATAGGTAACCATAATATATAGTAATAAGATAACATTTAGATGTAGTGTAACTTCCTTAGATCAACGAGTTATGTTGAAGCATGGAGTGATATAGTTTCATCTTAGTTTTGATTAATGGTTATGATATGGAGTATTGTATTATGATCCACTACATATGAGAAATAGAGATCGTTGTTGAATTGGAGAACATCACTTAGCACGTAAACCTAGCTTTAGATGGATGGACTTTGGACATGAAATCCTCTTTAAAGGGTGGAGTTCTATAACATACCCAAATTTGGGTTCATAGACCAACCATCCCTTAATTTAAATTCCTTTTAATTATGTACATCTTTCTCTAAACTAAAATATATTACGAGTAATTACAGACAAATGACATGACGTCATTTATATATTAGGTATTATGATCAAATAAAAAATTCATCTTTTCCATCATACATATATAAATGTTTGGATTGTATGGATTTATTCCTCAATTTTGTAAGGAGTGGAACCCCTCTTAGGTCTCGATCTTTATATATGCAGCTGGGTCAGACCTAATGTTGTACGCTGTCTTGTGAGCCCCTATTAGTAGGTTTCTAGACAATTTTCCCCTACTTTTATACTAGGATTGACCAAGGCATGGCAGATCCTTGTGAGTCTACTCCTTGTTGGATCCTCGACGGTTATCTTAAGACTTCATAGTCATATGCTTGTGATTTGGATGGTACACTCCAAATTAACCAAAGAAAAAACATTATATAATATACATTGGAGTAGGCTATAAATTTTGATGCTATAATGATATATGTAGGATATTTACATTGGACGTAGGCACCAAAAGTGATGCTATAATTTTTTAGTTTGTGATGTTTGGTATATGGGGATTACAGTGATAATAGCTTGAAATATTGTATATCTTGGGATAAAGATACATTGTATTGATATATAAGATTGTGTTGATAAATATAGATTAAACTCATATTTGGAACTTTGTTGTCTCTTTTTATTCTTTTAATATACTTCATATACATGTCTATTTATCTTGACGGGAGAAAACCTCTTGCTGGGACTTTTCATGAGTCTCATGTGGTCATTCCATTACTTTTTAGGTATAATGGAGCAATTGAAAGGACTTGATAAATAAGATTTAATATGGAATAATATAGTTCAGCCTAGAGTGTCCTAGTATTCTCTTTTTCCTTGATTTTTGGTGGGTAGTTGATACTACATGATGTATGTTGTTTTCTATGGAGTTTTTCTACAATTATATATTGTGAACTGGAATCGTATAATATGTTGTTGTATCTCTATGTATATGTATTTCCTCATAAATGATATATTGAGAAAAACAAATAAGATTTTGATTCTTTTCTTTATCAACTATTTTTTGAGAATGACATTAGTAATTACTCATGAGATTTAGACAACATGTAGAGTATTCTGTTGATTGTTCATATTTGGAGTTTGAGAAGCTTACTTTATCTGAAAGTTGGAAGCATTTTCATTTTTATTTTTCAATTCATTTTTTGTTACTTTCTAATTTAACCATGGATTTTGTTTGGTTGATTATCATGATGAGAATTTAGAGTTTAATCTGAGAGATGTTCCTCACATTTTGTGCATCCTTAAGGTGTTTCTTAGATATATACCTCACCAAACACTTTCCTAAGTGATTCAATGTAATAAGACTTCGTGTATGACATTTACTTGACTTTTTAGACTTGTTTGGTTGGGCGGGAGCGAAAAGTGGCATTGAAATAAAAAAAATTGTATTGCAGTATTACTATACAATGGTATCGCGATCCATGATTGATCCAATAGAAAAAACCTTACTGTGCATGTAATCAAAATATATACGATTGAGAGTTTGCTTTGACTTTTCTCCATAAATTCTTGATTTTGGTATCCATATGAAACCCTAGCCTATGATTTTGGAATAGACTAAAATAAATACAATATTTAAATATGATTTTGCAAGGAATTCGACTATCTTTCATGTCACTCTACTATATTTTTACAAAAGTTCAAATATATATATATATATACATATATATACATATATATATATTTATTTATATGTATGTATATGTATATAAAAGCAAAACATACAACCACATGTTATGTAGGGTACATATAATAAGATGAACAAGCGTAGGCTGCACCAAAACTGCATCCTATACTAGTCTAAACCAGAAGGTGCAGATAGATTGTTCAATGTTAATACAGTGAGGGAGGCACCCCTTGCACAATAAGCCTCAAGAGTGTTTAAAAAAAGTAAGCAAATAACTTGAAATAAAACTATAATATGTTATTGTTAGCCAAGATTTCTTCCATTGTGAATGTTATGCAGTCATCCTCCAAAAGTCCTGAGATTTTTGTGTGCCACTCTTCACTATGTAATACGAACATCATGACATTGTTGTCTATATACACTTTTTGTCTACCTAGAGGAAGACTTAAGGGATGATATACAAAATATGTTCATGGAGGGTCACATCCATTTTACAAATACTAATTCTACATCATTTTATTTTATGAAGGCAAACAAGATGATGATGATGAAGTGTATGTGAGGAAGATATATCATTTTCACATGTAATGGCATTCATGTAATAATTGAGGATGCGGTTTTCATAGTTCACAATCTTTCCTATCCATGATGATTATTGAATTAAACAATCTTAGTTTTTGATATCCAACTAGGCCAACAACTTTGTAGATGACTATAACAAGAAGAAATGGAATGTATGATTCATGCAAAAGTTGGCCTTCCATGGGCATTGCCTCGTAGAGTTGTTTTCCTTCATATAATGATGGAACGACTATCTACATATAGAATAACCACCTTGGTTATAGACAACACATAATAATAGTCTATGAACTCGACATTAGTGCTATTTAAGGGATAATGAAATCATTTTTCTATGTTGGGAAAAGGGTTCAATGCTTTAAACCTAGTTGTCTAATCTAAAAGACACAATTCAGCTTCAACAAAGCCAAAATAGAAGAGTTGAAGTAATATCACCATATCCTCCCAACCAGAATTGCAAGAATAATTCAAGGATACTAGATGTCAAAAAGAGATTTATGATTCCATATTTATTACACTATAACTAGAAGAAGCCTCTTTAAGTAGCATTTGGAATATGAAGGTTCCTAACAATCAAGTGAAAATGAATGTATCACACTGGTTTAATATTTCCAACATCTATTAAATGACCTATTAATATCCAACCAAAAAAGAAACTTTGATTGGGTTATTTATAGATATAATAAATCAATGTTTAAGCACTTGAATCAGTCATAGATGTTTGTGCACATAATCATTCCTTTAATTGTCTAAAATAGTTCAGGGTGGATTAAGGTAAAGATTAACAATATGTATAGTCATAATATACCATAATCTTGGGTCGTACTATAATAAGTTTAGTATTTAGAAAGTTTTAACTTTAAGGAACAAGAAGTCAAGGATAAGGATAAGGATAAAGATAAACATGATCAAGGTTTCTTATATAAATAAGGTATGTATCATTATAATTTGATGTTTACACAAGTTGATGTCAGCACTATGTACGAATCGATATATCAAGATCCATGCATGAGGGAGTATATTCTTGCAAACATATTTTCTTAAACATGTAGAGTTCATAACCATGCAAATCATAAATAAAATTTGTCTTCTATGGTTAATTTCTATTGTATGTAAAAACTTACAAAGATAAATGTAAAGACCTCGCCTCCCGGTAACCCCCAATTAAGGGAGACTGAAAGGTCAGAGCCATTAACCAATAACCCAGATCAAAGGTTCAACAAATAATCAATAACATTTAATAAACTTTACCAACTAAACTGAAAACTGGTATAAATTAAAAACTTTACTTACCTTTTAAAAGCTGGGATTTCTAAACTTCTATCCATGAAGATACTAATCTAACTAATCCTCCTGTGTACGCTATTTCTCATTTAGTTCCACATATGCCACTTTACTGTTTGTTCTTTTCATTTGTACCTAAAATGCCGACAAACAAAACGTCGGTCAGCAAGAAGCTGGTATGTGGGGGAAACAATAATTGTGCAACTATGTTAACAATGTAGTCAACCAAATATCATTTAACATCGAAGATTATGTTTTAAGAAATACTACTCAATCCTTGCCTATCCCCTATATCTGTACCGTCCCTGCAGTGGACATGGATACTACCTATCTCATATGGTAGATCCTTACCCCCATGGTCCTACCACACAGGTAGCCAATTCATTGGGTTATGGAGTCGCATGGCCCTACCTAAAGGTAGCCCAATCCCTGACTCATGATGACTTGATGGTCCTACCCCATTGGTAGCCATTTACTAAGTCATTTAATGACCTGATGGACCTACCCCATTGGTAGCCATTTACTAGGTCAATCTATAAATCTATAGAGGGGACTAGGATCTGAGCTAGTAGGCACATATCTTAGGTGATAGTCATATTCACATTATAAATTGCAAGAATTAAATGCATCCAACAGTTTAATTCAAGTCATCGATAAAACCTCGAAAATCCACAAGAATCTAATTCGGGGTATTCATAGGCGTAACCACATACCTGTCAAGTTGATGTGAGACAGAAATAATCCAATCAACTAATAGGCAAGCAAGCATTCAATAAGATCCTGAAACAATTATACAATTTCCTTTTATTACTCATGTCATTAAGATCTATTAAATCTAGCTCGCTTCCTAGAGTTTCTAGTTCACTTTTAGGGTTTCCGTTGCAATTAGGGTTTCCCTTCATCTTTTACTATTTTAAACCCTAATTTAACGTAATTGATCACAAACCCTAATTATCTCAACATCTAATCCTCAGTTTCAGATTTAAGGCATAATTAACCATTAAATAAGTCCATTAAGCCTCTTTTACATTAAAGCTACCATTTTTATCATTTTAATATATGACACGAGCATTACACTCATTTATCATCAATTCATAGTTCATTATGATTGAATTCACATGCAAACTCTATTTGTCATTAATTCCATCTTGATTCATTCAAAAACCCTAATTTCTATATTAAGGTTATTTATCCACAAATTAAGAACTTTAATGCTCGGAATAGCCTAGAATCATTATGTCTCATCTTTATTCACCACTTTGAATAATTAAAGCTATTAAGAGTCAAATTTACCAACATTAGGGTTTTAAGGCCTATTAAAATATTATTCATGCATATGAAACTCTAAGATAAATCAATTATGTGCAAAACTCATCCTTTTTGTTCCTAATGTTCCTTTTTACCATTAACAGGCTAGTTATCAACATTAACCATCAATTAAACCCTAATAATCACATAAATTGTATCAAAATAGGGTTTCTTAATCATCATTACATTAAAGTTAATAACTTCTATTACATTTCGAATTGCAATCAGAATCAGACTTCAATTATATTTTTAATGGATTCCTTGAGTTCTCCTGATCAAAATTCATATATAACTTATCTAAATCCGAGCTACCAGCGATTAGTTATGAATTTTGTAAGGTAAACACATATGGACCAATAGGTAGGTGCCACGTAGGCAACTAACCCCTCCCATGTATGTACCTTGCACGCGGACTTCAGTTATAATGGAATGACTATTATACCCCCAGGCTGCAGCATGCTTCTTTACTTGTCGGAAGGGCATATCGGTCAAAAGTCGATATTCATCTCCTTCGTTGCGAACCCTAGGTTGCCACCTAGCAGGGCCGACCACGGGGGGTTTATCTCCCCCTCCCAAGGTATGGCTGCCATCCGAGCTGGTCCCTCGTCCTTCCTCATCCTCCGTCGCACCCGGACAGTCCCTCAGTCGCGGTCAAAACGGCTGGCCTCAGGAGCAACTGGGCCACGACCCGCCGCCCTCCTGCAGGAGAGGTGCAGGTGACCAGGGCGAGGTCCTCTCACCAGCCAACAACCAAGGTTCCGTCCGGCATTGTAGAGGAGTCTGGACTCGCTTAGCACTTCGTCCCTGGCCTAGCGTTGCTCCTGGGATCGCTCCATCCCTCATGGTTGCGGCAGAAAAGGTATGGGGTTGGAAGTGGGCGCACAACGCCTGGGAACATCCTGGTTGCGGGGTCTCGAGTCCCAACTCTTATATACCCAAGGGTTTAAGAGTTCCACGTACTCACAAGTCTGCTTCTCAGCAAACAAAAGAGTCCTATTGCCCATACAACTACCATGCTTCTTTGGCGTGTAGTTGGTTCCTTAATTACATCTTTGCAAAAAGAATATTTCTTGTTTAGTAAGGAATCCTTTTCATAAAGGGAAATCTGAAAATTACCTCTTTTACTCTCTTTGTCATTGACTTTTAATTCCTTGGCCACAAAGAAAAATATATTCTCCTTTAGTAGAAAATACCTCATTTTTGATAATGCCAAAAAAAATCATTAATTATGTATCATTTTTTCCTCTTATTTTGCAAATTTGGTATTTTCTCTTTCTTTCCTCTTTATTGGGGCTCCTTGGACCCCAAGAAACTCTATTATTTCGAAATCCTTTTTATTGGATACTCATTATCCTTCTAGATGCATCTAAATGCATTATTCTTCATTATCTTGTTTATTTCTTATTAAAATAGTTTTTATTGAGGATTTCTCTTTATTTACCTTTTATTTTTCCTCATTGGTATTCCTTTTATCATTAGGAATCCTTGGGATACGAAATTCCACTAAGGATAACTCAATTACACCTCTTTCCACTTATTTTCCACATTTTATCATTGTTTCAATTTCTTTCTTAATAAAGAAATACTTAATTGTTCTTTTCTTTTCTTATTGCACTCTCTATGCAACTTTGGACTCCTTGGAATCCAAGGAACCCAAGAGGCACGAAATCCATCTTTGGATTATATTCTTTTGCCTTCTAGAGGTTTCCACATCTTTCTTTTCTCAAAAACTCAATTATTCATTTACTAATTGAATTTCCTTTTTATTGGGCCCAATAGCCAATAAAGCCCACAACACAAACATCAAGGCTATTGTAAACAAAATCCATTTATTCAAAACAAATTATATCATTATTTGTTCCAATATCTTTAATGTGAGAAATTACATTTCTCACCAAAGGAACTCAAAAATTGGGGTTGTAACATCCTTCCACTCTTATAAGAATTTTGCCCTCAAAATTCCATCAAGCAAGCAAACAAATAGGATAAGCCTTTCATATGTCCATCATGACTCCCATGTGGCTTCACCCTTTCCATGGTGCTTCCTAAGAACGTTCATCATCTCATATTCTTCCATCTGAGTTCTTTCTCACCTTGGTATATCATACCCTCATAGGTGACTCGGGACATTTCCGCCTCTCAAAAGCTGAATAGGTTCAGGGCCCAACACATGTCTTGGGTACCTCACATAGTGCTCTAGATCAGACTCATGTAATACATTATACATCATGTTATCCTGAGGGGCAAGACTAACCAAAACCATCTCCACCAATCCATCTCAAATGGACCCATATATCAGGGACTCAGCTTTCTCAGTTGTAGCTCAGAGGGGTCAGATTTTCACATTATATTCTCCCATAGTGAACTGCATGTCAGTCTACTTTGCTTCAGCTCATGACTCATGTCACCACTGGGCTCTCTCTCGGCCATTGCACAATCAAAGTGACTTCATCTACACACACTATGGTTCTTTTCTGACCTTCGTGAGGCCTCCTTCACCAACATCATCTTAATGAAGTGGTGACCGACACAACCTCTCTATAAGACTTCTTGCATCCTGATAAAGGCTATGGTGGTTAACATCACATCTTAAGAACTGTCTTTATGTATCACCCTGAATGAGCACACATGCTCTCATCAGACCCTCTAGTCTGGATCATAATGTCCATTAGTATGGGGTGATAAACTGTACTATCATCAAGTTCTTCATGTATCCACTTCCACCTCATGGAAGTGAACCTTGGTCATATCCAAGAACTTTTGAACTTGCATCATGGTGTAGTTGAACCATCTTTCTCTCTTAAGTAGTTCAACCAAAACTTTCTCGTGACAGTACTCTTCCTTTCTCATGTCATCTAGGTAAGGCGATCTACCATAACCCATATTGCACCTCGACCCTCCTTGGTCTAGGGGAGACTTACCACAACATCCATAGTGATGAACTCCCATTCTCTCTCAGGGACTATTTATACTTTATATCCATGCACTGGGTTACTGGTGTTCGTCCTTCACCTCCTGGCTTGCATGTCCACATGCAACATGTATCAGGCATCCAAAGCTCTACCATCACTTACTATCTTTGTAGTTTCAAGGTGTATGGTGATCTTGATTTCCTGTATGTCATGATTCCTCAAGGTCGATTCCTCGGAAGCCCTAAACCACTCTCATCAGGGTTTTATTACCTTCCTATCTAAAGAAGTGTATCTAGAGTTTTACAACCATCCTTCTACCACATCAAGGACTAGGCTGGCTATCCAAACAAACACTAATCTTGTTCAACAGATCTCGTTATATCTGAGTGTTAGCCAAACTTATCTCTTTTTCTAAACTTAAGGTTAGCCTAACAACCTCAACTTCTTCTATCTTCCACCTAAACTGGGCAGCTATATCTCAACCAGAGCATTCATTACCACTTCTTATCCTTAGGTGTTAGGTAATGTCGAAGACATACAACTCCATGTATTATACTTATCATCTCATCTCAAACTCTAAGTTTGTCTTCATCAAGAAACTCTGAGCTCATCCTCATGGTGATCAAACTAAACCTTGGTTAACTTGCAAATTCCACATAGCTCTTGATAAAACATCCTCATAAAATGACTACACTATTCCTCTTAGTGTTTGTAAACCATCCATGTATCATTCACTCCACCAAGGTATGTTATCATCTCTGTCCTCATACCTCGAAGCAACGTTCCAACTCGCATCATATTTTATCCTTGGTGTATGGCATGCGTACTGTCCCATCTCTACCTCCCATAACAAGAGGAAATAAGCATTTGGCGGCCATCCAAACACAAAGTTCTTCCTGTTCCACGAGTAGAGATGATACACCCCACATCGCCAGTACACCTTCAATTCTAAGTTGAAACATGCAACTTATGTCTCCACATCACAAACATCATGATATCAAAGTTGCTTCCATGGAAATCTGGTCTCGAACCTACTTGGGTTACTACAAAATCCTTGGTCATCTCCTCTAGGTCTATAGGGTGCCGACACTTTTGGGGTCATCCCTCTTCCCTCATGCATCAGAGAGTGCCCTACTCATCTGCCCTTTGGGTCCCATGAGTTTATGAAGGTGATCAATCTCCTAACCCATGGCCCTCAAACAATGATAGTTATTACCTCCCGACCCTATGGTCATGTGCAACTAGGGAATTAGGCAACTCCTACTTCCATCGGTCTTATCCCTACCTGACCCTAGGATAGACTTAGGATTATATCATAGTACATGTTCAACTTAGAACCTTACCCAATCCTTCATCATCTCTCTCTGCATTCTTGGGCTATCTTTCATCCTTTCTCAGGGATCATGGTGACCTGCCTATCTTGGTCAATCCCCATACCAGTTACCTCCATGGTAACACCTCCACATGCACATAGAGAGGGTTATTTATGGGTCTATAGGTTCATTCTCATGCCATATACTCTTCACTTAGCTTCTCAAGATCCTCTGAAACCTCAACAAAACTGGTATACACCCTAAAAAAGGGTCCCTCTCCCAGGATGGGAGGGAAACTATACCTTGATAATAAAGGCCATAAGCGTCCTTAGGGTTTACATTCACATGAGCATGCTTAATCCAACAACTACTAAGGCACAAGCGTACCTACTAAACCATGCTAGGTCACACTTGTTCTCATACTCAACATTAGACCAACTTAGTTGTGAGGCGTTCATCACACATACTTTTAACTTAAGGGGTTTCTTTTTCCTCTACACATGCTCGAAGCTATAGAGACTCAAATGAGCATCGGATACACTACTTCCCCTCTTAGGCCTAGGAACCTTAGGTTCTCCTTTGGGTATCCAACTGCATGCTCAATCTCTTAACCATGAATCAAGCATGTCCATGGTATGTCATGTACTCCCATGATCCTTTTATATGAGCCACACCTCAGATTTGAGTCCTCCTCAAGGACAACCAACCAGGTATAGGGCCTCACAACTTGCCATTAAGCTGCTTCAGGGTCTAAGGAACTCTTTGTCTCATCTCAGCATGTAAACTATAGACACATAGGTTCCAGAAGCATCACCCTCTCTTTAAGGTTTGGTTCCTCTAAAGGCAACCAAGATATCATCAGCCTCCAGGGATCATGCATGAGGCAACCCCTATCATCCATTTAGGTCACATCATCCTCGACTCCCCATTGTTCCTCATATTTCAGGGTTTTAGGCTTCCAACCTTCTTTCCTGGGGGTCATGCTCTCTCTCTAGAGCTAAACCAATCTCTTTATGAGAGGTCCTTTCTTCATGAAGGATCAAGCTCATAAGCATGCCCCTACCTGAGTGGAGCCTATGTTTAGCTTATGTTTGCTCCAGATTATCCATAGCTCTTATCTCATAAGCTATCCTAGCCAGGGTTTCAACCTACTTCCTGCACTACAAGACGTACTCTGGGTGCATGTTATCCCCTACTTGCATAAGCCCATAGGGTTTCTATATGTTCTTCACTAGCCTCATCAATGAAAGAGCTATCCTTCACTCTATCATGCATGCCCCTTTCCAGGGTTGGGTCGCCTAAGGTACTAGGACATCTAACCTCTCATGGCTCATATGACATCCAAGACATGTCTATTCAAACACCTGGTCTACCATGACATCTAACTCTTCATGTCATCTCTCTCACCTCCTGACAAAGAGGTCTATCCTCAAGTTTCTCCTGAGAGCAATGACAACTCGTGTCATACGACCTAAGCATGTATCTATTCTTTAGTTTGCGCTTAATCTATTAAGCTTATGTCCATGACATCTTATTTACATACTTTTCATTAATTTGGTGGAGGATTCCTTAGACCTTATTAACCCTATCCATACCTCAAGAGGGTGAGGAAAAGAGAGAAAATCCTAATCCTTAAGGTCCTTAATATAATTTGAGTTGAGAAGGGATGAACAAGATGAGAGAGTCCTAAAGGTATCTTATTTTGAGTCATATCCTAAGACATCGGCCAGCCAGTCACAGAATTTGGGAGTCCTCGTATTTCGACTAGCGGTGCGGAGGAAAATATTGCCAGCCCCCGGAAGTGATCCTTTTCTAGTCACCTCAGTCTTTCAGATAATCCTCTAATAACTCCCTCGGTTCTATAGACTTTGTAAAATTTAATAATTATTAATGATTAGATGAGGAAACTATGCTCTGATACCAATTGGAAAGACCCCACCTCCCGGTAACCCCTAATTAAGGGAGACCGAAAGGGCAGAGCCGGTAACCAATAACCTGGATCAAAGGTTCGATAAATAATCAATAACAATTAACAAACTTTACCAACTAAACTGAAAACTGGTATAAAATAAAAACTTTACTTACCTTTTAAAAGTTGGGATTTCTAAACTTCTATCCATGAAGATACTAATCTAACTAATCCTCCTGTGTATGTTATTTCTCATTTAGTTCCACATATGCCACTTTATTGTTTGTTCTTTTCATTTGTACCTAAAACGCCGACAAACAAAACGTCGGTCAGCAAGAAGTTGGTATGTGGGGGAAACAATAATTGTGCAACTATGTTAACAATGTAGTCAACCAAATATCATTTAACATCCAAGATTATGTTTTAAGAAATACTACTCAATCCTTGCCTATCCTCTATATCTGTATCATCCCTGCAATGGACATGGATACTACCTCTTTCATATGGTAGATCCTTACCCCCATGGTCCTACCACATAGGTAGCCAATTCCTAGGGTTATGGAGTCGCATGGCCCTACCCAAAGGTAGCCCAATCCCTGACTCGTGATGACTTGATGGTCCTACCTCATTGGTAGCCATTTACTAAGTCATTTAATGACCTGATGGACCTACCCCATTGGTAGCCATTTACTAGGTCAATCTATAAAGCTACAGAGGGGACTAGGATCTGAGCTAGTATGCACATATCTTAGGTGATAGTCATATTCACATTATAAATTGCAAGAATTAAATGCATCCAACAGTTTAATTCAAGTCATCGATAAAACCTCGAAAATCCACGGGAATCTAATTCGGGGTATTCATAGGCGTAACCACATACCTATCAAGTTGATGTGAGACAAAAATAATCCAATCAACCAATAGGCAAGCAAGCATTCAATAAGATCTTGAAACAATTATACAATTTCCTTTTATTACTCATGTCATTAAGATCTATTAAATCTAGCTCGCTTCCTAGGGTTTCTAGTTCACTTTTAGGGTTTCCATTATAATTAGGGTTTCCCTTCATCTTTTACTATTTTAAACCCTAATTTAACATAATTGATCACAAACCCTAATTATCTCAACATCTAATCCTCAGTTTCAGATTTAAGGCATAATTAACCATTAAATAAGTCCATTAAGCCTCTTTTACGTTAAAGCTACCATTTTTATCCTTTTAATATATGACAAGATCATTACGCTCATTTATCGTCAATTCATAGTTCATTATGATTGAATTCACATACGAACTCTATTTGTCATTAATTCCATCTTGATTCATTCAAAAACCCTAATTTCTATAATAAGGTTATTTATCCACAAATTAAGAACTTTAATGCTCAGAATAGCTTAGGATCATTATGTCTCATCTTTATTCACCACTTTGAATAAATAAAGCTATTAAGAGTCAAATTTACCAACATTAGGGTTTCAAGGCCTATTAAAATATTATTCATGCATATGAAACTCTAAGTTAAATCAATTACGTGCAAAACTCATCCTTTTTGTTCCTAATGTTCCTTTTTACCATTAACAGGCTAGTTATCAACTTTAACCATCAATTAAACCCTACTAATCACATTAATTATATCAAAATAGGGTTTCTTAATCATCATTACATTAAAGTTAATAATTTCTATTACTTTTCGAATTGTAATCAAAATCAGACTTCAATTATATTTTTAATGGATTCCTTGAGTTCTCCTGATCAAAATTCATATATAACTTATCGAAATCTGAGCTACCAGCGATTAGTTATGAATTTTGTAAGGTAAACACATATGGACCAATAGGGAGGTGCCACGTAGGCAACTAACCCCTCCCATGTATGTACCTTGCATGCGGACTTCAGTTATAATGGAATGACTATTATACCCCCAGACCGCAGCATGCTTCTTTACTTGCCGGAAGGGCATATCGGTCAAAAGTCGATATTCATCTCCTTCGTTGTGAACCCTAGGTTGCCGCCTAGCAGAGTCAACCATGGGGGGTTTATCTCCCCCTCCCAAGGTTTGGCTGCCATCCGAGCTGGTCCCTCATCCTTCCTCATCCTCCGTCACACCCGGATAGTCCCTCAATCACAGTCGAAACGGCTGGCCTCAGGAGCAACTAGGCCACGACCCGTCGTCCTCCTACAGGCGAGGTGCAGGTGACCAGGGTGTGGTCCTCTCACGAGCCAACAACCAAGGTTCCGTCTGGCATTGTAGAGGAGTCTGGACTCCCTTAGCAATTCATCCCTGGCCTAGCGTTGCTCTTGGGATCGCTCCATCCCTCATGGTTGCGGTAGAAAAGGTATGGGGTTGGAAGGGGGCGCACGACGCCTGGGAACATCCTGGATGCGGGGTCTCAGGTCCCAACTCTTATATAGCCAAGGGTTTAAGAGTTCCACATACTCACAAGTTTGCTTCTCAACAAACAAAAGAGTCCTATTGCCCATACAACTACCATGCTTCTTTGGCGTGTAGTTGGTTCCTTAATTACATCTTTGCAAAAAGAATATTTCTTGTTTAGTAAGGAATCCTTTTCATAAAGGGAAATCCAAAAATTACCTCTTTTACTCTCTTTGTGATTGACTTTTAATTCCTTGACCACGAAGAAAATATATTCTCCTTTAGTAGAAAATACCTCATTTTTTATAATGCCAAAAAAAATCCATTAATTATGTATCACTTTTTCCTCTTATTTTGCAAATTTGGTATTTTCTCTTTCTTTCCCCTTTATTGGGGCTCCTTGGACCCCAAGAAACTCTATTATTTTGAAATCCTTTTTATTGGATACTCATTATCCTTCTAGATGCATCTAAATGCATTATTCTTCATTGTCTTGTTTATTTCTTATTAAAATAGTTCATTTTTAGGATTTCTCTTTTATTTTTCCTCATTATTCTTTCTTTTATCATTAGGAATCCTTGGGATACGAAATTCCACTAAGGATGACTCAATTACACTTCTTTCCACTTATTTTCCACATTTTATCATTGTTTCAATTTCTTTCTTAATAAAGAAATATTTAATTGTTCTTTTCTTATTGCACTCTCTATGCAACTTTGGACTCCTTGGAATCCAAGGAACCCAAGAGGCACGAAATCCATCTTTGGATTATATTCTTTTGCCTTCTAGAGGTTTCCACATCTTTCTTTTCTCAAAAACTCAATTATTCATTTACTAATTGAATTTCCTTTTTATTGGGCCCAATAGCCAATAAAGCCCACAACAAAAACATCAAGGTTATTGTAAACAAAATCCATTTATTCAAAACAAATTATATCATTATTTGTTCCAATATCTTTAATGTGAGAAATTACATTTCTCACCAAAGGAACTCAAAAATTGGGGTTGTAACAATAAAGGTGAATGTTGTATCCTTGGTTTATGTCTAACACATAAAATTTGCTTTTAATCTATTCAAAAGGATGATGTTAGCTAAATTTACTTGAAAAAAAAGGAAAGGATACATAATAACATTAAATAATCATGTAAGATAAAGTATTACCTCATTTCATTCAAAATTAAAATGTTTAAGTATTACTATGTGGAGCTTCTTGAATTGAATAAAACACCAAAGACTCAAAAGGTTTCCTATAATATTAATAAATAAAATATGGCCAACTCTTAGTTAAACTATTGGGATGCCCTACTTATCATGATTATAGATTACTACTACAAAAAATAGTTTTTACAATAGTTCATTTTTCCATTTTACAATGGGTGTCAACTGTTGTATTAGATCGTGTGGTCTTATGGGGGGGGTTCTTTATGCAACATGTGTTGTGCATGTTGTAATATATGTATTTTATACAACAGTTAATACATGTTGTAGTTCATTGAACACACCTGTTGTAATAGGGGTGTTGTATATAACATGTTGAGATAAAAGGAAAATACATCTAGACACAAAGTTTAGAACTTGAGATCACTTGAAAGTAAGGCACATCTCAAACTGCTGAACCAATTTCATTTTATGTAACACATATATTCTTTGTTGTACATATACAACAAATGATGTGCAAACATGTTGTGTGATTGTGGTCTATTATAACGGGTAACTATTACAATAGGTGAAAGCATGTTGTGTAATTATAGTATACTACAATGGGTTATAGTATGTTGTGTAATGATGGCCTATTACAACAGGTTAACATATGTGACTATTACAATGGGTAGAGCATGTTGTGTAATTATGATATTTTACAACGGGTTAGAGTATGTTGTGTAATGATGGTCTATTACAACGGGTTAACATACATGACTATTACAATAAGTTAGAGCATGTTGTGTAATTATGATCTTTTACAATGATTTAGAGTATGTTGTGTAATGATGATCTATTACAAGTTAGCATATGTGACTATTACAACGGGTTAGAGCATGTTGTGTAATTATGGTCTTTTACAACGGGTTTGAGTATGTTGTGATATTACAGTCTATTACAACAATTTAACACATGTTGTAGTATCACATATACTACAACAAGTTTGGCCCATTGTATATAACTTGTCTTATATAAAATATATAATTCACAACACACAAATAGACTTGTTGTAAAAGATATGCTAACTACAATACAACCAGCAGAACTGTTGTATTTTTTCCGGTGTAAAAAGCATTTTTTGTAGTAGTGGATTAAGTGAAGCAATATTGCATGAGGTTTAATAGTGACTAGTATATGCATGTGCTTTGCAAGAGGCATGTGTATTACGGATAATAAATGGCACAATATATGCTTCATATCATTTTCCACCTACGATAATTATGTGATGTTTACCAGTTATCAAACTATCAAAATGGTAAGAAGAAAAATATCTTCTCTTCATGGTTATTAGTGAGATACAAAGAGAAATAGATGAGTTTTAATTCATGGTTGAGCATAGAATAAGTTTGTGAACAATACCTTGTTAATTCCCATTGAGTTCATTTTGGACCCAACATTATATGTGATGTAATTCGAACTTATTATTTTCTGTATGCACTATCTCACATAGATATATAGATTTGTTCACATCAATAATCAATCATAGATATCTTCAAATGAAATCAATCATAGGTTAATCACATGTTTAGTGATTGAGATATCATAATAAAATGAGGTTTAATATTGATGTTGTCACCATTGTGTCGAAATCATAATTATAAACTAAACACTACATACTAATAGAATAGGCCATATAGAGTTACCATAAACGACACCCAAAAATAAAGTTATTATAGCAATGTTCCGTAATGGAAGTCAAACTGATTGTAAGCGGAGAAAGTAATTATTAGAGTCGGCATCTTCCCCCTCTCTTTGTTAATTATTGTTTGATAATACATCTTTCATTGTCAATTTTTTCTCTTAATATTTTTGGTCTTGTCCTCTCTCCTCTTGAAAATTTTGCTCTTTCATGAGAGGTATAGTGAGCTTTAGTGTTTGACCAGTTTGATCCCATGATGCGTGTTGTAACATGGTCTTGTAATGGATTCCAAATCTCTATCTCAAAACCTCCTGATGCATAGCAATCTCTTCCTCCAAGAGAGGCTGCTAGAGTGGCAGAACCCTTTGCAAGAGCTTGTGCATAGAAAAAGGGTGTGTTTGAGTGTTATATCTTTCTTTCAATCATAGTTTATTTTGGAAAAAAATAACTTGTATCAGAGTATTATATCTCACCAAGTCTGAAATTGCATTTAGCAAGAAGATGCCGAGAAGCAAAAAAGAAGAATTGTGAGGTTTGATGGGAGTCAAGGAGGTGGATCGGCAGGCTTCTTATTTGGGTCTTCCTATAGCCATAGGACGGTCCAAGAAGAAGGTGTTCGGTTACATAAGAGGGAGAGTGGGAAATAAACTACAGGGGTGGAAGGAGAAGTTGCTTTCCAAACCGGGAAAAGAAGTCCTCATCAAGGCAGTGGTGCAAGCTATCCCTTCATATATCATGAGTGTATTCCAACTTCCGTTGGGTCTGATTGGAGACTTGAACTCCATGGTGGCAAGGTTTTGGTGGGGATCGAAAGATGGGGAACGGAAGATATCATGGTTGTGTTGGGAAAGATTGTGTAAGTCTAAAAGAGAGGGAGGTATGGGTTTCAGAGATATGCATATCTTTAACCAAGCTATGCTCGCGAGACAGGTGTGGAGACTGTATTCTAGACCGGAGACACTGGTTGCCAAGGTTATGAAGGCCAAATATTTCCCAAACAATTCCATACTAGAAGCACGGTTGGGGCTCATTCCAAGCTACACATGGCGTAGTCTGTGGGGGGCAAAATCTCTCCTCATTCAAGGCACTATGAAGAGAATTGGGAACGATCGTGATACAAACATCTGGACAGACAGGTGGGCGGTAGGAGTAGACAAGGATCTCAGTGTGTTCAAACTGACCGACGGGGACCAAGTGGAGATGGTGCACGAGCTGCTGCTAGAGGGGAGAAGAGAATGGGACGTGGACAAGCTGCTGCAGTTTTTTCCTAGGGAGATTGCAGCTCAGATCAAGGCGATACCTTTGTCTATCAAAGAAGTAGAGGACAACATGTACTGGTGGCCGAGTAACAATGGGGTCTTTTCAGTGCATTCGGCCTACTGGCTGGGAAAGCTGGGTGGAGTAGGCCTTCGGGAGAGGGAAGGACAGTGCCGCACGATGCATGGAAGCTAATATGGGACAGGAGATGGCCCCCAAAGATGTCTCATTTTCTTTGGAGGGTCGCAACGGGAAGCCTAGCCACAAGAGGAAGATTGCGAGACAGACATGTTACATCGGAGGGAGTGTGTCCGATCTGTGCTGTGGAGGAGGAAACCATCTCACACATGCTGAACTATTGCCCAGGAGCGGAGATAGTATGGCGAGAAAGCTGGTTAGACAATTCCTTTAACATGGCAAGCAATGGGAACGCACACGACGAGCTGCTCGGCATCATGGGCAGTTGCACTGAAGCGGAAAAGGATGAATTAGCTGCTGTGTGGTGGACCATCTGGACAAGCAGGAATAACAAAATTTTCAAAAAGGAAGAACCGTTCCCCAGACCAATCCTTCAAGCTTACCGAGCCTTGATCGCCGACCACAGGAGGGCGCAAAACAGGGCGGCTGGAACCACTGTCACGAGCGGGAGGGAGACGTCCGTGAACCTGCAGGGTGACGGGGTGATCCACTCGGCGTCGCTTGCAGGAAAGGGAGTTGATACTTCGTGGCTTTGGCTGCACGCAGATGCGGCGGTCCGGGGTAGTGGTCAGTGCGGCCTAGGGGCGGTGCTAAGAGATGGACGAGGACTCTTCCTGGGGGTAGTGCAGCGGCAAGTCAAAGCGGCTTGGAGCTCGACCATTGCAGAAGCCATGGCGCTGAGAGAAGGACTGATGATGGCGCGGGCGACCTGTTCGACGGACAAGAAACTGATCCTATGCTCCAACTCGCTTAACCTGGTGAATGCTCTGAACGAGACAGTTAAACGACCAGGCTATCTGGGGCTGTTAGCTGAAGATATATGTACCCTTGCTTCCGGTCTCTCTATTTTCATGTGTGTCCATGTTAAAAGGTCTAGGAACCAGTTGGTGCATCTTGTTGCTCAACACGCCTTAGCCTTGGGCGGTCAGTGTGTTAGAAGGAATACCCTACCTGTTAGTTGGAGGCTGACCGCTGAGAATGACGTCTTTTTTGTACCTTGAAAAAGTTATGAATGAAACGAGGGTGAATTCAAAAAAAAAATATCTTAGAGTTTGATATGGTTGGTGGATGTCAGTACAGTTTTTTATCAACAAAATATGAAGCCCTTTTAAAAAACAAGTGTAGTGGTAAATACCTTTTGTCCCTAAACTGACATCAATATGGCATATTTGTTAATGAGAATAAGCTGGGGATACGAGACCCGCCACTTTGCCTACCGGCCAAGGCAAAAAAAAAATGCCCCTATCCAGTATCCTGTCCAGCAATAACGAGTGAAGTGCATTTGGTTCCATGGAACAGTGGCAAGTGGCGACGGTCCCACACGATGGCGACGTTGGATTTTCCTCAGGCTAATGCCAAAAAGGCATAATGACGCCGCATCCTTGCACCCCCGGCCCCGCAATAAAGTCCAATCAAATGCATGCGTAAGTCCAAGCCAATGCATGCATAAGAACGACTCCCACGGCCCCCAGGATTTGCCGGCTTGGACCACCGCCAGCCATCACACTACACCAAAAGAAGGCCACGATCAATCTCTATCTAGCTAGCTATCACGGATAAGCAGATGATGACGCTGCTCTCCTAGCTAGTCCACACACACATACACAATAAACTGGCCGGCGGGTAAACTCTTCGTCTTCCTCCGTCGTGGTGGGGGCATATGTGTCGCCAGGTGACTGAGGCCCGGAACGCGAGGATAGATCAATCATCGATTGTGGGGACTGGGTTCTTGTATGTTCTGTCAGAAGGTGGCCCGAGACTGGGCTGTGAAGTGAAGAGTAGGCAGACTTTTAAGATTTCCTTGGCCACACCCGCCACAAACATCGCTTTTTAAGCTACAGATCGTTGTCCTTTTCCCCCAGCGCTTTCTGATCTTAAACTTCTGCAACGAAGATATCCACCTGCTCGACACTGCAGTTGGCCATCAGCAAAGCTGTCGAACATGTTGGAATTAGCTCCGCACATGAAGACGGACGACCGAGATCGTAAATTAGCCCTAGAATATG
Source organism: Alisma plantago-aquatica (assembly GCA_963693085.1). Taxonomy (NCBI): domain Eukaryota; kingdom Viridiplantae; phylum Streptophyta; class Magnoliopsida; order Alismatales; family Alismataceae; genus Alisma; species Alisma plantago-aquatica. The sequence continues at coordinate 1,483,109,929 of OY856409.1, read as the reverse complement.
GGTTTGTGGACGGACCGGAAGCTAATTATTTCTCAGACGAGATAACATCATCTACTTAATTAAGATGGACATCATCAGCTTCTGTGTCTGTACAATGATAACATGATATGGCACTTACCAATACAGTTTTTATAGTGATAACAATATATGCGTCTGTGTCTCTTATCAGAAAGAGCTCTATAGTGCTCATGCGCCACAGCTGCTGCATAATTATGTGCCTCTCTATTAGGCTACTGCTACTCGTGAGGAAAAATGATAGGCAGACAGCGTGCTAGCAAAAACAGCCACAGTTATTGTGGCTCGAGTAAGCTGCTCCCTAAAGTGGGCGCGACAATTAGCTTTGTACAATCACATAAGAACAAAAGACACATGACAGCGGGGACAAAATGAGGTACCGCGCCCAGGGCCATGCTTCGAGAAGTTCGTCAGAGAGAGAGAGAGAGAGAGAGAGAGAGAGAGAGAGAGAGAGAGAGAGAGAGAGAGAGAGAGAGAGAGAGAGAGAGAGAGAGAGAGAGAGCTTTCTTGAGCGAACAAAGTTGATTGCGGGGTGCAGATTAACCTCCTTTATGTTAGCAGTGAAACGTGGTATTTTTTTAGAATCAAATATGTTGTCCAGAGCGATGTCTGAAGAGCATAGTGCGTTCGACATGTAAGTTGAAGTAAACCAGACGCCAAAGATTTGGCACTCAGCTGGTAAAAATATTGATGTACCCCTCGCCATGGGGATGAATGAAGTAAAACCACTCCTGATTAACTCTTGTCTTATACGACAACCTAGACTAGCTGCCAAACAAAATTACATTGATACCAGATTACCTAATTCACTTATCCAAATCAACCCCGACTAACTCAATTATGGCTTAAAAATCCCAATCCCAATCCAAGCAGAGGCATAAACTTTCTTTACATCTTAGCCATACACTTCATATATCCAAACATGGAAGCGCTACATGGTTGTAGGTTTCTTGCACTACTGAGTGTAGTTGGGATAGGGTTTGGAACAACAAATGTTGACCCCCCATTGTATATAAAGGCCAACAGAGAATGTGTTGACCTAACAATTATACGTTATTTGTATTTTGATGATGACTTAATTATTCCATTCTTGTGTATCAAACATGTATACAAAAAATCAATTTCAAATATATAGATACACCAAAAGGATAAAATTAGCAAATCCTAGTTTTGCCCAAGAACAAGTAAAATCCGTTACAAATTCACAATTTGAAGAATAGATAGATTCTTATTAGAATCGTGTTGCAAATCATTCATGTTGAATGAATGACTTGTAATTCAATTAATGGATAGTTAGAGTCATTAAATTGAAAATATATAAACTTCAAAGGATTTTGTCTTAGTTAAAAGGTGAGGTTTTTCGGCTAACATTGTCCATGGATTAACTCGGCTAAAAACCATTTTATGAGCTTTGGGAAAACCCTCTATGGACCAAGTTTGCCCCTGGGGTAACTTAGTTGAAAGCTAACTCTAACTTGATAGGAGCATCTATCGACTGAGTTTCTTATCAGTATAAAACTCGATCAATAAGTTTGATCGCTGGACAATTAGCATTGTCGATCGAGTTTAGAAAAAAAGGGAACTCGACCAACAACATTGTACTTCAAAGTGGACATTTTTTTGTTTAGCCCATTTGAATGGGTGAAAACTTCAAAAAAAGATCTATTGGAACCCTTAAAAATGACCAGAATCCAATCTGTCTCTACTGGCAGGTAGGCAACCTCGAGTATAACTAGGGACCATAAGACTTCATTCTAAGTTTGTCTTATGTGTTTCTATGTGTTGACTCTAGGTCAAATGTTGACTCAAGGTCTAAATTGACTAAACCCTTAATTTGATGATGACTAACCATTCTATTCAATTGTGTCTAATGCTTCTACTTGGGTGATTTCAGATTAGGTATAGACACACTCCAAATGCCCTAACTTGCGCATCCTAACTTGGAGAAAAGACAAGTCAAAATCAATGCAAGTATACTTTTGAGGAATGTGATGTAAATAGAATCATATTTAAATCACTTGTAATGATTTAAATCACTTGTAATGATTGTATGACTTGTAAATAAGCTTAAAAAACTCAGGAGAACTTAATTTGAATATTTAAGCACTCAAAAGTTATTTTCAAAAATTCACATCAGACTGTTCATTGATTGAGTTGCAAATTCAACCGATCCTTACTGGATTTTGGAAATGACTTTTAATCGGTCAAGTTTCCATTTCACAGAACTCGACTGATCCCTCTACAGATCAAAACTGACTTAAGTGGATAGTTCGAGTTACCCCAAGACAAACTCAACCGATGGCTTAAATTGGTCTTGTCTCATAGTGGGATCGGTTGAGTTACCTTTATAGAGTCTTGACCGATAGCACTGTATGGAAAAATATAGAAAAGTGTTTCTAGTCATTTTGGAGTTGCAACAATTGAAAATATATCTATTGTAAGCCACAAAATGGCTAGTTTTTATTCTTAAGCATTTCCAAAGCCTAAGAGGCATCCCCAACTATAAATAGGACCATTTGGGCTTCATCTCATGGTTATCCAAGCACTATGAAGGTCCCTATTATATAGTTGAGATATCCTACAGTCTCCTCTCTCTCTAAGCTTAATCACTTGTATCATCCATTAGAGTGGTAGGAGATTTGTAAGGGAGCTAGTCCTACATGCATATCTTGTGAGGCTCTCACTTCCTCTACCTCCCAATCTCTCTTTCAACCATGAAGATGAAGGTTCTCTCTCTTGGCTAAGAGAGGTGAAGAAGAATAAAGGAAGGAGTCCCTTGCGGAAGAACAAGGTTGAATACTTGAAGCAAGAGTGGGTAATACCTTAGTGAAGGCAGAAGAGTCCTTGCTCAAGTGGGTAAGTCTTTTGTGAAAGATTCTCCTTGGCAAAGGTGAAGTTAAAGGCTGAAGATCCACAAAGAGTGGGTAATTCCTTGAAGACTGAAGACTTGGTGTAAGAGTGGGTAAGTCCTTGGTGAAGGCGGAAGACTCCTTATACAAGTGGATAAGTCATTTGGTAGGTTGAAGACTCTTGGTTGGATAGGTAAGTCCTTTAGTGGGTCATGTATTGTAAGTCTTATCATGGAATATAAGAGTACAATGGTTAAGAAATCCTAGAGATTGACCTCTCTAGGTAGTGAACTTCCATACTTCTAATTTGAAGTATGGAACCACTCTACATAGCTTATCAATTGATGCATGTTCAATCTCTCTCATCCTTGCTATGTATGTTTTAGTTTCACTCAAATTCCCATATTAGCAACCTTATCTTGTGATATATCTTGAAGGTCTAATGAATTTTATTTAAGTGCATTAAGCTCTATTCACCCTCCTCTAGAGCATCCAATCACCCATCCTAGGATCTAACAATTGATATTAGAGTGGGTCTTCTCCAAGCATACTTCCACAGGTAGGAGAATATGGGAGATTACCAAGATGGGATATACTTTGTCAACCTTCCAATCTTTGATGGGTGTAACTTCCTCTATTGGAAGAAAAGGATTCAATTCCACATCCAAGGAAAAAGTCTTGAGCTATGATAAATGGTGGACCATCCATACAAGCTACTGGAGAAAAGGATGGAAGAATGGGATGAAGCTACCATGAAGAAAGTCACCTTGAATGCAAGAACAATCAACATCCTCTATGCCACCATAATCCCCACCAAGATCAGATAGATTTCTTCTTGTGAGACGACCTATGATGTATGGAGAAAGCTATGCATCACTTATGAGGGGACTCAACAAGTGAAGGAAAGCAAAGTCTACATGCTCAAAGGGCTACTTGAGAACTTCAAGATGGGAAAGGAGGAGAAGATAGATAACATGTACTCAACGCTCAACACCACTGTGAATGGTCTTGCAATTCTAGGTTATCCTATGAGTAGAGGAGAGATCAACTCAAATATTCTTAGAACTCTCCCCAAGAGGTGGGAGCCCAAGGTGAAATCCATTGAAGAAGTAAAGTCTCTTGGTGATATCCCCATTGAAGAGCTCATAGGAAATCTACAAGCCCATGAAGTCACACTTGATAAGAGAGAAGAAGTTGAAAGACTAGAGGAAAAAGATCTAAAGAGAATGAAGAAGGCTAAAAGCAAGGCTAAAATTGAAGCTATTATGGGTCAGGCCTCTCCATCCTCTCAAGTTGAAGAAGATGTCATGTACACAAAGGGTAGACTCTATAAAGGCTAGCCTTCTTCGTCCATCTGATGCCTCAAGTGTGGAAAAAAAGGTCACTCCAAGATAGATTGTGTACAAGGCAAAAAGACCCATCAATACAAGAGAAGAGAAGAGAAGTACAAGAAGAAGGAGAAATGGCACAAAAGCTCAAGTGACTCCTCCAACTCAAGCTCAAGTGAGTCCTTCAACTCAAGTGAAGAATCAAGTGGAGGATCTAGATCAAGCTCTAGTGATGAAGGAGAATGCCATTTTTCTCTCATGGCTTTAACAAATGAAGACTCAAATGAGGTAAATACAAACTCTTTAGATAAAGAACCTTTAATATTGTCTTTCATGCTACTCATGCCTCTCTTAAGTTAATGGATCTCCCAAAGGTCTTTTCAAGGTGTCCAATGCGATTAGACAAGGGGATATCCTTTCTCCCCTCCTCTTCACCATTGGCATGGAGGGTCTCACTGGACTTCTCATGGAGGTGGAGAGGAACAAAATCATAAATCCTTATGCGGTCAATGGAGTTAAGGTGAGATCACATCTCATTTTTGTTGATGATGTCCAACTCTTATCAATAGGACACACTAAAAGATTGAAAGCTTTCTATAAATTTCTGGTTACTTTCGGCAAAGGCAGCGGTCTTTATATCAGTTTCATTAATTCCAGAATTTTTCTGTCCAAGTCATGTGACTCGAGAAGGGGAAGACTGAAAAGGGTTGCAAGCATGTCAAGGGGCTATCTCCCTACCAATTACTTAGGTATTCCGATAGCTGGTGGCAAAGGTTGTTCTAAAGATTTTAGCATGTGCAAGGACAATCTTAGGGATAAAATCGATAGCTGGAGTGGCCTCATGATCTCCATGGCTGGAAGGTTGGTTCTTGTCAGATCGGTGCTACAAAGCATGATTAACTATTAGGAGTATATGTGTGATATTCCCATGCCTACTATTGTAGCCATCAGGTCCCTATGTGCGAGATTTGTTTGGGGTGGGAATCCACATGGCATTTCCTGGGAGGTCATCTCAAATTCGTATGGCCATGGTGGGCTACAAATCTCTAATCCTGGTTAAATTATGAAAACCAACACTGTGAAGAGGATAGACCACTTTCTATGACAACCTGATGGTATTTGGGCATCTTGGATGAGAACCAGGTATGGAGAGAAACTGCAACTGGAAGAAAAAAGCAAACTGTCCAAGATCTGGAGATCTATGTGCTCAAAATTTCCCTCCATCCAACAATTGTATTGTGTTGATAGCGATGGTGCCTGGTCTCTGGTTGCCCAACCACCATGGATCAACATGAATACAGAACCAGATATTGGTTGGACAAAGGTTGTGTGGTGTAAATACCATTGCCCTAAGTGGAGCACCATGCTCTACAAAGTCATGCTGGGTAGAATCCCCACGCTTGAGAGAATTAACAAATGGACTAGGACCACAAACACGACCTGCTTGTTGTGTAACAAAAGTGTGGAAATTGTGGAGAACCTATTCATGAACTGCAAATTCACAAAAAGGATCTGGACAATCGCATGCCTTAGGAATGGTTGGGGCCCTGACACCACAACTAACCTGACAGACATCATTACTTGGATCCTTGACAACCAAAAATGACACATGGGTGATTTTGAGTTTTTGTGCATCTGCCTTGTTGCCACATGTTACTGCATGTGACAGGAAAGAAACAACAGACTGCACAAGAAAGAAGGAAAAAAACAAGCTAAAAATGGTGGACACCATTTCTAGCAACCTAAGTTGGTTCATCAAAGCAAAGAAGAAAAATTTTGTAATCTGAATGTGCATACTAGAACCTACTGGGATTTTGTTTATTAAACCGGTAAAGTGTTTTTTATTCAGGCCTGTGTTGGGGCCTTTGTTTTGTATAGTATAGCCGTGCTATACACCTCTTTTTTGGCAATATATTTACCCATTTCCAAAAAAAAGTCTTCTAAAAAAAAAGAAGAAAAATGTTTGCTAGCATTGTTAATAATTTACATGTAGAAATATATGATCTTGAACATGCTAATATTTTCTTGCTTGATGATAATAATGCTTGTCTTAGTCAAGTAGATTCTCTTAAACTTAAAAATTCTAATTTGTTTGACAAGATTAGATTTCTAGAAGCTCAGCCTCTTTTTCCCAGTTCTAATGTAGAACATAGTAAATTGTTGATTCTCTCATGCTTGATATTAATATTCTTAAATTTGAAAACAAGAACAAAGATTTAGCTTTGCAAGTTTTAGAATCTGAAAATAGGATATATTGTTGTAAGATTGCTATGTTTGAACATGAAAATGCTTCCTTGCTTGTTAAAATCATTGTCCTTGAATCTTGTTCTAGTTCTACTAGTAGAGAGAATAGTGTTGCTACTCTTCACATTGATAGAGATTCTTTTTTTACCAAAGCTCTTTGCTTAGAAAATGATCTTTTGCATGCTAGAGATAATATCAATAATTTGTCTTCTACTATTACTTCTCTTATGCATGATAATCATAGTTTGAGATCTTCTTTGCTAATATTCTTGGTAAAAAGAATCTTAATGATATACTTCACCATACTACTAAACAAATTGGTAAACATGGTTTAGGATATGATGGTAGCCAAAGGAAGAACAACGACAAAGGACCTCCAATCTTCCATGTAGAATCCTCTAGTTACAAGGCTATGGGCACATGCAACTATTGTATTAATTTTGGTCATTATTCTTATTGTTGCCCTTGTAGGAAAGCACCCAAGACAAAAGACTTGGGTTGCTAAGATAACCCCTTCGGACCCAAAAACATGATTGGGGACCATTTAATCTTACTTCTTATAGGTATCTTGCTAATGGGTTGACATGAGCTATGCATTTTCAAATTGACTTCTCAATCCACATGAAACAAGAAAGGTGAGATGTCTATGGGTGAAAACAAGTGAAAAGGAATGGTAAGTACAAAGGTAATCTTATTCTTACTCATATTCGATCTAGTGTTTTTTGTCAAGTTAGCGTGCACCATGCATGTGCTTTTTGAGTCAAAATTGGTAGATTGTGATTCTCATCATTTTCTTTCTCAAAAACTGCTTCTAATGCTTTCATAGTGCATTACTAACCTGCCTATACATGCTTGGATATTGTTTATATTTATATCATGCCTATATATATATATATATACACACACACACACACACACACACACACACACACACACACATATATATATATATATATATATATATATATATATATATATATATATGTGTGTGTGTGTGTGTGTGTGTGTGTGTGTGTGTGTGTGCGCGCTTTTTGATAGCAGGTTTGGTCGAGTTTGTCCTGATAAAAACTCGACCGATAGGCACCAATGGGTGATGCCAACATCTGTTGTCGGTTGAGTTTTTCATATTTGTAACTCGATCGATGGCACTATGCAAGGATACATAGTTGGCTTTTTGAAATGAGAATTTCCCTCTCAACTATATTTTCTCAATCAATGGCCTTATTCTTTGGCACTCCCTTGGTACCTTTATATATATGCATATGTCCATGTTTTAAATTGCCTATCTTTCTTAAAACTCTATCTTTCTAATTGCTATAATTTGGTATTCTACTGGTGGTATCCCTATATCTTGATATTACTTATTTTGAGTTGTTATGCAGGTTTTGATGATGATTTCTTTGGATCTCTTGGTTGTGTCTAAAATTGATTCTACTATACTCAAACATGCTACATCTATATATTTGTATATCTTGTTATGATACAACCTTGAGGTTCTTAGTGGTATGTAATGATGCATATATGCTAGTGAGCAATATTCATTCATGCTTCTTGACTTGCTCATTCCTTTGTATGGATATTTCTCTACATCTACTCATATCTTACTTTATCTTGTGTATCTTTTGGTATTTCTTGTTGTGATCTAGATCCTACTAGTATCCCTAACTTGTGATAACATCTACTAGTATCCTACCTACATGTAGTTCTAGTTATTTTCATCAAGTGGTATTCTACTATATGCTATGGTTGTATCTTGTTTCATACTTGATCAAGCTTGTTCCATGAATTGCATATCCACTATCTTGAGTTGCTTACATAGAACTGTGATGCATGATATATAGAACTACATTGTATGTAGATATTGGAGCATCTTTGAATTTTATGCATATTTTCTTCAGTGTCAGATTTTGATGCAAGACCAGTGTTTTTTATGCATAAACGACCTTTTGAGTAAGACTCATTGCATCGTGATGAGCCCTGGTGCTTTTTGGGCATATTTCATCATCTTGAGGGTTAAAATTACGGTTCATTGTTTTTTCTATAGTTCTTTATCTTGCCTTGATAACTTTTCTAGAATAACATTATGGTTCAAGTGCTTACTTTATCTTGCTTTTATTTCTATGCTTGGACAATCCCCTAGCTTTTCTCTTCTACTATCCATTATAACTTTTGTTATCTCCTTTCTTTTAACAAGTAGTGTTTCTTATCTCTTCATATCCCCACCTTTTTGAAATGACAAAGGGGGAGAAAGTATGTCTTCTTTTATAAGACATGGAGAGAAAACATATCTTGCATGAAGAGGATAAGCATGACTCTATGTAAAGGATAGAAGGTAAAAGGGAGAAGATATATATGTCTAGAACATATATGAGTAGAAAATATAGTATTCTATAAATGTTATGAAAGCCAACCATGTAGGAGAAATAGAGTCAATTAAGGGAGAGTATGATAACTCCATGAGCATCAATTGAGGGGGAACATATGAACTCAAAAATTGAAATCCCTAGGTTTCTCCAAAGGTATGATTTTATTTGAAAAGATTTCAATACATTTATGGAATGGTTTTTCATCTTCAAAAAGAAAGAAAATGTTGACTCTAGGTCAATGTTGACTCAAGGTCTAAATTGACTAAACTCTTGTTTGTTTTGATGGTGACTAACTATTCCATTTAATTGTGTCCAATGCTTCTACTTGAGTGATTTTAGATTAGGTATAGACACACTCCAAATGCCATAACTTGTGCATCCTAACTTGGAGAAAAGACAAGTCAAAATCAATGCAAGTGCACTTTTAAGGAATATGATGTAAATCCATTACAATCATGTTGTAAATCACCTATATTGATTGTATGACTTGTAATTAAGCTTAGAAAAATTCAGGAGCACTTAAATAAAATATTTAAGCAGTCAAAAGCCATATTCCAAAATTTACATCAGGTTGTTCATTGGTCGAGTGAATTTGATCGATCCTTATTGGATTTTAAAAATGACTTTTGATCGGTCGAGTTTCTATTTCACAGAAATCAACCAATCCCTTTATAGATCAAAATTGATTAAAGTGGCTCGGTCGAGTTACCCTAGGACAAACTCGACCGATGGCTTAAATTGGTCTTGTCACATAGTGGGATCAGTCGAGTTACCTTTATAGAAACTCGACTGATAGCAATGTATGGAAAACTGCATAAAAGTGTTTCTAACCATTGTGGAGTTGCAAAATTCGAAAATATATCTATTGCAAGCCAAAAAATAGCTACTTTTCATTCTTAAGTGTTCCCAAAGTCCAAGAGGCATCCCCAGCTATAAATAGGACCCCTTGGGCTTCATCCCATGGTTAGCCAAGCACTATGAAGGTCCCTATTCTATAGTTGAGTGATCATATAGCCTCCTCTGTATCTAAGCTAAATAACTTGTATCATCCATTAGAGTGAGTAGGAGATTTGTAAGAGAGCTAGTCCTACATGTATATCCTGTGAGGCTCTCACTTCCTCCACCTCCCAATCTCTATTTCAATCATGAAGATGAAGGTTCTCTCTCGTGGCTAAGAGAGGTGAAGAAGAATAAGGGAAGGAGTCCCTTGGTGAAGAATAAGGCTGAAGACTTGGAGCAAGAGTGGGTAAGACCTTGGTGAAGGAAAAAGACTCCTTTCTGAAGTGGGTAAGTCCTTGGTGAAAGCGTCTCCTCGGAGAAGGTGAAAAAGGCTGAAGATCCAAGAAGATTGGGCAATTTCTTGAAGGTTAAAGACCTGGTGTAAGAGTGGGTAAGTCCTTGGTGAAGGAGGAAGACTCCTTGTACAAGTGGTTAAGTCCTTTGGTAGGTTGAAGACTCTTGGTTGGATAGGTAAGTCCTTTGGTGAGTCATGTATTGTAAGTCTTATGATGGAATATAAGAGTACAATTGTTAAGAAATCCTAGAGGTTGACCTCTCAAGGTAGTGGACTGACATACTTCTAGTTTGAAGTATGGAACCACTCTATAGATCTTGTCAATTGGTGCATGTTCAATCTCTCTCATCCTTGCTATGTATGTTTTAATTGCACTCAGATTCCCATATTAGCAACCTTATCTTGTGATATATCTTTAATGTCTAATGAGTTTTGTTTAAGTGCATTCATCTCTATTCACCCCCCCCCTCTACAGAATCCAATCACCCATACTAGGATCTAACACCATGTTTTAGTTGCATGGTTGTGCCTACAAGAACTCCTAATCTCCCTAAATATTGATTACTTCTCTACTTTCATTTGAGTGGGAAATGTTTTCTATAAGAGAGGTACAATCGTTGTGATCCCTTGTGAATCTCTCCATTCTCTCTTCTCCAATCTCCATTCACAAATTTGGTTGAAGATTTTGTACTTAGATATGGCTGTGAAGAATAAGGTGGAAAATCCACTTCAAGGGTGGGTAAGTTGAAGACCCTTGGTAAGTGGATAGGTAAGTCATTGATATGGTTGTTGGCTTTCTTGTCCTAAAAGGGAAGCTAGTTTAATCTTTGATTTAGAAAAAGGTGTTCTTATGGGTATCTCTTGTATTGAATATAAGGTGGTTCTCATGGTTCAAAATCCTAGATGTTGACCTCTTTAGGTAGTGGAGTAATATCTAAGTTTATATTTTGGAACCACTATAAATGATTATGTTTGTTGGTGCTTGTTCAATCTCTCTGGTACTTGCTTTGCTTATTTAGTTGCACTCAAATTACATTATATCTTAAGGTCTAACAAGTTTGTTTCAAGTATTTTTAGATCTATTCACCCCTCCCTAGAGCCCTTTGATCCAACATGTTGTAGCAGAGCAAGGTCTTCTCCAAAAAATTACTTCAATAAGTAAGAGAAGATGGGTGACAAATTACTTGGTTCTCTCAACCTAGAGGGTGGTTTTTCCATGTTTCCCCCCTTCTTTGGTGGCACCAACTTTCTTTATTGAAAGATAAAGATGCAATTCAACATACAAGGTATGAGATTTGATATGTGGAAAGTGATTGGTCTCACCTACACACATCTGGAAGGAGAGATGAGCACATCGAATGAGGTAAGCTTGAAGAAGGAATAATTCAATTCTAGAGAAATTAGAATAGTCTATTACACACTCACTTCAACTAAGTCACCCACATCTATTCTTAGGAAAAAGCTCATGAGATATGGGAGAAACTATAAATTACCTATGAAGGGACGGAGAAAGTCAAAGAAAGCAAGGTCTACATGCTAAGCAAATCATGAAGGGTTCATGATGGGTAAGGAAGATAGTTTGTATGAAGTGTATGATAGGATCAAAACTCTTGTTAATGGTCTTGCATCTTTGGGATATGTCATGGATCAAGAAAAGGTAAACTCCAAGATCCTATACTTTGTTCCTCACTAGTGGGGCAAGAATGTTATAACCATAGAATAAACCAAGACCCTTCCAATGTCCTCATTAAATAACTCATAGGAAATCTTAAAGCCTATGAGGTGAGACTCAACTATCAAGAGGAAGAAGTAAGAAAATAAGAGAAGGAGTACAATAAGAAGGAGGATACCTTCAAAGACCAAATTGAAGCACTTGTACAAGCTCATGCCATGAATCAAGTTCTCCTTGATCAAGTGAGGATGGATCTCCAAGTGACCTTAAAGCCCACTACTCCAAAGGGAATCATTCCAAGGGTAAACCCTCCTTGTCTAATCCTAGTTTTTATGAGTGTGAACAAAAGGGACACTACAAATTCCAACAATCCAAGAAGCATCACCACAAGAGTAATCATAGGAATAAGTATGACTACTACAAGAAGGGTAGACACAAGAGTAGGGAAAAGAAATATAGGAAGAACAAAGAAACAACCCATGTTTCAAGGGATGAGTCTTCCTCAAGTGATTCAAGCTCCAATGAAGATAAATGCCACATGGCACTTATAGCAAGCACAAGTGAGGAAATGGTTGAGGTAAGTGAGGAAAATTTTCATGAACTTTCAAGAGATTCTCTTATTGAAATTATCCATGATTACCTTACTTCTTAATCTAAATGCAACTCTAGAAAGAAAAAAATCAGGTAAAATCATTGATGACTTATATGCCAAAATAGAAGTTCTTGAGAAAAATGAAACTACTTTCAAGGTAGCATAGATAATTTGCAAGAAATTAATCTTGACCTTGAACTTAAATACAATTATGTAGAAATGAAAAATGGTATTTATCTCAAGCTAATTAATTTTCTCATAGATAACAACCACACTTAACCGATGAACTCCTATTTATTAATATTGCAAATGCTAGATTACTTGCAAAAGTTAATGATCTTGAATCTAGACCCATCTTAACTACTAAAGAAGTTAATGGTAATACTCTTGAGAAATATTCTCTCTTGACTATTTCTCTAGAGGTAGATCTTCTACATGATCAAGATGACATCACTAGTCTATGATCTACTGTTATTACTCTTAGTGATGTAAATTGTATGCTTAGGCTTCTTTGAAAATATTCTTCAAAGGAAGAAGTCCCTCAATGAAGACCTGGATCACTCCGCTCAACAAGTGGGTTGAAGTATTTTAGGATTTGAGGGTGTAAAAAATATCAAGAAGAAGAAAAAGCAAGGGACCTCCAATATTTCATGGATAATCTTCCAACAGAAAGGCCAATATGGCTTGTATTCATTGTAAGAGTCATGGCCATTATTATACTTTTTGTCCCAATAAGAAGAAGGGGACCAAAACCAAGATGATTCAGATCCCCAAGATAACCCTAGATCCCAAAGTTTGAATTGGGCATCAACCTTTTATTTCCTTGTAGACTAATGAAAAATGGATATTTGATAGTGGATGCTCCAAGTACATTACCAGAGAAAAGAGATACTTCAATACTTCTACAAGGAGGAAAGGTAGATTAGTTACATTTGGTGACAATAAGAAGGGTAAAGGGGTAGGTGGGGTACTTCAGGTGATTCACTATGCATAAATAATGCATTTCTTGTGGATATCCTATATTACAATTTAACTAATGTGAGTTGATTATGTGATCATGGTTATCTTGTTGTTTTTACCTTATTAGATACATGCTTCTAGATTCCTTAACTTATAATTTCACATATAAGGGAATTTGAATTGGCAATCTTTACACTATTGTTCAAAGATCTCTTAAGCCTATTGTTGGTGAGTGACTTTTAGTTGACAAGAATGATATATATTTGTGGCACCATGGACCATACCATGTAGGAATGCCAACATGTTCACAAGGGAAGAAAACCAAATCTTCCTACAAGTAAAAAGGAGTCCTTCACATTAAAAGAGATAATGAGCTTCTTCAAATTGATCTATTTTGACCTACACATACTCGAAAGCTTCATGGTGGCAAGTTTTGTTTGGTGATTGTTTATGATTTCTATCACTTTATATCAACTTTATTTTTTGTTGCAAAAAGTGGTACACTTATTTTTTTGTCTATTTTTTTTTCAATTGGATTGAAAAAGAAGCATCTTCTTAATAGTCATTATTCATAGTGACCATGGGGTTGAGTTTAAAAATGATTTGAATGAAAATATTTGTAAAAAAAATTAGTTATATGCCAAACTTTTCTTTCCTTGTACACCTCAACAAAGTGTTAAGTATTTGTAAAAAAAATTGTTAAGTACTTTTCTTCTTCCATTTGTGAGTCTTCTATTGACATCAAAGACCAATACCCTTATTTTGAGTCTATTTTGGATAATAAGCATCCAACCCCCTTTGACAAAATGATTCCACATGTTCTGTTGCAACCAATTCCCATTCCATGCACAACTGATTTAGAAGAAGAGACACAACCCTTTGGAGAAGTCTACATACCCCCTTCCACTGACTACAAGGAATATGTTCCCAATTTTATCCCTCATGAACCCTTGGGAACTCCTTGCATAGAGGAACTAGAGTTACATGCTATATCAACCATGAATCCCATCTATCACAAGGTTGGTTGCATGAATTTTGAGCAGAGCAAAATTACTTATCATGCTGATTTAAATTTAGTTGTCCCTTTCATATCACTACCAATTCTCTTATATGCAGGTCAATATGACCGAGGGAAACTAGAGCCTGATCCTCCGCCTAACTTTGCACATCTGGCACTGCATGTGTTACCAGTTCGGTACCCACCAACCTCCCCCAATCCACATCCATCTTCAACACTTCCTTTGCTATTGATGGAAGATCTGTGGATCCTATTGGAGGGAATGCGAGGTGAAAGCAAATATGAGCACCCCACTGAGCTTCTACAATTACCCTATCATAGGGTACACTATGAAGCTCCTCAGATAAAGGTCCCAACCCTCATACACATCCCCTTCAGCTGGATGTTTTTTGAGCTACCAGGGCCACCTGGAAATCCTTGCTCTTCTCTTCCCTCCATCTCGGGTTTCGATTTTGCTCGGGACAAACAAAAATTTGAGTCCGGGGTGGAGGTGGGTGGTATGTTTCTATTCCACCCCCTTATCTTTTTATTCTTGCATTATTTCTACCTTTTTTTTTGGTTTTGCATATAGTTGTTTTGTTCATGGCCATTATCTAGTCGGCCATATTTTTATTTCTTTTGTTACAAAATGGCCTTTATCTAGTCGGCCTTGATATGATCATTTGTCAAAATACTCCCCTTAATGATGTAACTTCCTTGCAACTAAAATTTTGAAACTTTCATGACTAGAAATCTTCCTGTCACTTAGGACCTCAAATAATAATCACTCCTTGGAAAAGATGGCAAGCCATAGAGGACTGATTGGATTCAAGAGTGATGCTTTCTTATCATGTACAACTTGTATAAATTTTCTTGATTTTTCGCATGATTCGGTAATAGTTGAACCAATGCATGGTACTCCTAAAAAAAAGATGAAAAAAAAAAGTTGCACAAGAACAACCTCTTCTACTCTTCTTCTACCACTTCCAAATCTTTCCATTCCTCAAAAAGAAAAAAAAAGCCAATAATGTCCAAAATGCTAAGTTTGGGGTGGCACCCCTTCCCCCTATTTTTCTTCTTCCATACCCATGCAATTGGGTATATCACCAAAAATCAAAGGAAAAAAAAATGCGGTCAATGTAACTGCATGTCCACTAAATAAAAAGGTCTCGAGTCGAATAGAGGAGATACTGTCCTTCTTCCATACCTCCTTCACTCCAATTTTCTACCCAGGGGAAAACTACGAAAACCCCAACCATCCAAATCAGCCCTGTTCTTGTGTAAAACTTAAAAAAAATTGGAGTACCAAATGCAAAGGTGAAATGAAAATCTGTTTTATTGTAGGTCTTGAATAAATGAAAGTTTATGAAGTAGGAAATATAAAAGTCACTTTTTGTGAATTCAGGAAGTCAGGGTCGCTTGGCCATATTTTGGTGGAAGGAATCCAGTGATTGTTAGGAGAGTGAGGATGATAGGTTGAGAGTATGTCTTGAAAGTATTTCTTGATTTTAATGTTGCTCGAGACGAGCAAAGTTTCAGTTTGGGGTATTTTGATGAATGCATATTCATCTCTTATTTTCGCTTCATTTAGAATAATTAATTAGGACTTTTTTTTGTTAATTTTAGCTAATTCAAAAATAAATAGCACTTTCATCTTCTTGATATACTTTTCCTGAATTCTTATGATATTTTTCTTAATTTTCAGGAATTATCTAAGTAATTAAATTGAGAAAAGAAGAGATAAAGGTAGGAGGCAATTCAGTTTCCCGCAATGCTGACTTAAATGCATACCTTGTACCAAAATTAACATAACTCTCACATCCTAAGGTAGAATTTAATGTTCAAATATGATTTGGAAAGGGAATTCAAATTCCTACAGGAAAATCATATTTTCGGGCGCACTTTAAATTCTCTGGACAACGGAAATTCGCTCGAAATTTCTTCTGCGAGAATCTGCATTAAAGAAAGACAATCAAGAGTTTGTTGACTAGATCTGAAAATTCAAAAGGATGGCTCCCTCTCTTTTTCCCCCTATTTTTTAGATAACCTACCCCTCCTTCTCCTATAAAATGAAGGGCACTTACTCCTCCCAAGGATCATCTTTTGTATCATCTTGGATTTCTGGTATTTTTGGGAATTCTGCAGCAATTAATCTTGTAGTCATTTTTTAATGCAATAAAGTAGTTTTAATTCAAGCATCGTTCTTCCATTCTTGTTCTTGTCTCTTCTTCCCGTCTTAGTCTTAATCTACTTTTCTCCGCAATTTATTTATGGAGCAAGGAACAAAGAGTTAAGCCATTTCATCGTCTCTAGCATAAGGATTAATTTCCTGATTTTTGGGCTAGACTATGGCTTCAATTCTTTCTTCCTCTGTCTCCCCTTTTTCCATGTGTGAGTAGTCTTTTATCGAGGCAAGGGGAATAACCTCTTAGCCATGGTTTTAATGACTTCTTCTTAAATGAATAGATGGTAATTGATTTTAATTGAATGATTGATCTTCGGATCGCATGTTAATCCGGATGGATATGACCATGGAAATCCGGATTTAGAACAATAAAATCGATTACATAGACGTTTTAATATGACCGTGGATTCTCATATTTTAGGTTGATAAACTAGGAAGCATGAACACCAAGACCAATGGGCTCATGTGGAGTTTCTCTCTTGTGAGTTTTAAAATTCGCAAACCTTCATCGAATCATCGTTTAAGATTTAGTTGTTATCACCTAGGCTAAGGTGGTGAAAACCCCTACGAGCCTCGATTTCCTTCTCTTGATTTAATCATCGCATCCTTTGTTTTCTTTAATTCTTAGTCTTCCATTCATATAGTTTTGCTTTTGTTAACAATCTTTTTATTATTTTCTTGTGCATGTTTATTCTTGTTAAGTACTTTTCTTCTTACATTAGTGTAATCACACAAAACCCCAAATGGACTTTACTTTCTGCTTAAATAAAAAGAAAAATAAAAATAATAATAAAGTTCTTCAAATATTTGGGTTCTAAAGAACAATCTCTAATAGTTGTCCTATGGGATCGACCCTTCTATACTACCCTTAAAAATTGAAGTAAAAAAGGTTTAAACTCTAGGATTAACCATCTTAGTGATTGATATTGCAAAACGACGAGTATCAGTTGTAGAGAGGAAGGATAGGTTCTTGCAAGAGATATTAGGATAATGCTCTTGGAATATGACACTCCCAAGAAGTTTTGGTACGAAACTTCTAGTACTATAAGTTTTGTGCAAAAAATACCTTCATCAAACAACTTGAGCCAAAGAATTTAATTAAGTTTTTTTTGGAGCAGGTAAAATATTACTATGTCAAAAAAGAGAGTATAGATGGTGAAAGACATTGTATACTATACAAATGGGTTACTATACAAAATCCCAATGGGCCAGCACCTCCCTACTAACCTCACCACCCATCTTAGGATTAGCTTTGAAAGCCATCCTAAAACAAGAGACAAAAGTTTCAAACACAACCAGGACATTTGTGTCCTTTTTCCCATGTAGTCTACTTTTACGCTCCTTCCAAATAAGGAAGCAAAGGCCGGTGAAACAAAGGCCAACAAAATGTGTCATCTGCGTATTGCTACTGGTCCGAACCAATGTTTCATAAATACCATCCAATAGGGTATAAGGAGCCACCCCACCCACCCCATTTTCAACCAACACCTGCTCCAAAGGTACCGAGAGTAATTGCAATTGAAGAACAAATGAGCGTGGGACTCATCCCCTGATCAACACAAAAGACATCCCCCAACTGTGGCAAGCCCCCAATTAGCCAACTGGTCCCTCGTTGGCAACCTCCCCATCAAAATTCTGAAGGCGCAACATCTCCACTTCGGCACATGTCCATATCTCCATAACAGAGGAAACCAGGGGACACAAGGCCCCTACAACGACACAACCTTCCAAGGGATAACCTTCTGATCTATCAAAGCCCATCCATCAGAGGATGACATATATAGAGGAGCCACCTCTGGCCACATCTTACACATGCCCCTCCAGGTCCTGGAAGCATTATTCAAACCACCAGTCAACATAGAAAGACCGTACCTAGACCTCATCCACTTACTCTAAACAGACTCATTCGTCAAAAAATTATGGATCCTCTTGATAATAGCTGCACAATCTAGCTCTTTCGAATCACATATGTTCAACCCTCCTTCTTCAATCCTCCTGGCAACCATCTTCCAAGCAACAACATGCCCCCGTTCCCCCCCAAACGAACGAGGACATAACACTCTGCATCTTGTCCAAAACAAAGATGGGGAGATGGGCTTGCATACACCAAAATCTGACCATACCCTCAAGGACTGGTCTCACAAGGACCAATCTACCAGCAATAGATAAATTGATGCCCATCCACTTGGTGGTTTTATCACGAAGATCGTCAAGACACCCTTGAAAGTCCCTACCACGCTCCTTACCACCGAAAATAGGGAAACCCAAATACTTTGTGGGCAGCACACCTTCCTGCATCCCCATCGCTTCTCTCAATCGACCTCTCATGTTATCACAAGACCTGGACAAAAACACTCTAGATTTGATGATATTGAGATAAAGCCCCGTACAATCCCCAAACTCCTTCATAAGTCTGTGGAAGTTGCTAAGCGTTCTCTTGCTACCAACCAGGAAAAATAAGACATCATCGGAGAATATCATATGAGAGAGGACCCTACAACCACCTTGCTTAAAAACTGAGATCATCTTGCTGTGTTGAGCTTTATCCACCAAACAAGTCAAAATTTCCATAACCAAGGTAAAAAGCAAAGGGGACAATGGGTCACCTTGCCTAAGACCATTGGAAGCATTAAACAAACCAAAAGGACAGCCATTCACCAACACAAAAAAGGAAGTAGTCGTAACACACTCCCTGATAATATTCATCCATCTATCGCAGAACCCCAAAGCAGACATGCAGGCCCAAAGAGACCCTCATCTCACATTATCATATGCCTTGGCCAAATCAAGTTTCACACAAGCTTTTCTGGAGCTGTTCTTAGTCCCAAAGTCAAGAAGGAATTCCGCCGCAAGAAAAGCACTATCGGATATACTTCTTCCTTTTATGAAAGTCGTTTGAGCAGGGGAAATAATATCGGGCAGCACTTTTTTGATCCTATTAGCAAGTAACTTGGAAATAATCATGTAGACCACCGTACAACAAGCAATGGGGCGCAGATCATTCATGGTCTCCACCATATTCTTTTTGGGAATGAGGCGAATGAAAGCATGGTTGACCCTTCTAAGCATCTTCCCACCAACCAGGAACCACCTAACCGCTCTGGCAATATCATCTTTAACCAACGGCTACATAGATTGGAAGAATTTTGCATTGAAGCCGTCAGGCCCCGGGGCCTTAGACGCCCCAATGTTGAACACTGCATGCTTGATCTCCTCATCAGTGGTAGGACCACATAACATGGCATTCATCTCAATGGTTACTCTCCTGGATGGTAGAACATAATCTGGTATTTGAGGCAAAATGTTTTTATTATAAAGACTATTGAAATACTCAACAACTTCCTCCCCTACTTTTGCTTGTGAATTGACCATCGAGCCATCTTTCTTAAAAAGAATAGGAAGAGAAAAGGCAGTAGAAGTTGGCCTCCTCTACTTGGTGAGGGTGGGGCTTGGCCTGCTGCTGAGATTCCTGTACAGGCTTCAGTACATGCTTCTATCCAGTTGGGTTCGTCGGCTGGTGATGAGGGCGAGGGGGTAGTTGTTGGTCCGAATGAGAAGGAAGATCCAGGAGGTGCTGATGCTCATGAAGTGTCTGATATTTTGTTGCATAGGGGCGTTGGCGAGGAGGTAGGCTTCACCAGGTCCAGCTCCAGTAGAAAGGGGAAGGAGAGGGTTATTGAGGATGCTTCTATGGAGGCTTCTAATCTGTTCTCTGCGTTAGATGGTGTGGAGGGTGAGGTCAAAACTACTGGAGGTAGTAAGGGGACACATATGTCCCCGAGGAGAACCAGAAGAGGAGGGGCTACCCCCAGAAGGGGGTGCAGGGGACATGGTAGTTAATGTGCATTTTCTCCTGGAACCTCAGGGGGGCATCTCTCGTGGGCAAGCAGAGGAAGCTCAGGGAAATCATCTATGAGTTGAGGGTGACGGTGGTGGTGGTAGTGGAGATGAGAATTAGAAGAGATGTTGGAGACAGGATGGCTGGCCTTTTCCCTACGGGTTGGGGGTTTGCTTCGAACCTTGAGCAAATTGAAGGAGGGAGAATTGTTGTTGGCTGGAATCCACAGTTGTGGGATGTCCAGGTGATTTTTTCCATGGATCAAATGATGATGGTTAGTTGTATTAACTAGGGTGGCCTTCATGTGGTGGTTTCGGAGGTGTATGGGCACAAGTCTGAAATGTGCAGAAGGAGGCTTTGGGAGGTTATGGCTTCGGCTAACTAGAAAGAGCTTCCACAGATCTTCATAGGCGATTTTCATCACATTAGGATGGCTCACGAGAAGAAGGGAGGTCTGCCTGTACCAGATTCGTGTATTAGGCACTTCAATGATGCCATAGACACTGCTAATCTTATTGAACTGAGTATGAGTAGGAGTATTGTCACATGGCAGAACAAAAGAGAAGTAAAGAGGCGTATCATGAGTCACCTTGATAGAGCGATTGTGAATGATGCATGGCTTGACATTTTTCTATTGGCTAATGTTAAGCTTGGTGGACAGATTAATAGTGATCATGCCTGGCTCACCGTGAAGCTGACTCAGGAGGTATGTAAATGCAAACCGTTCCAGTTCTTTAATAGCTGGTTGGAGTGGCCCAGCTGTGTGGAGATCATTAAAGATGTGTGGAAAGGCAGGGTAGTTGGCAATTCGCTTTACATTTTGATGGAGAAACTGACTAGGACAAAGGAGGCTTTGAAGTTATGGTCTTTTGGGCTGCGTGACTTGAGGTTTCTGGTCCTTGAGGCCAAGAACCACTATGACAAGGCTGCCGAAGCTCTTAGAAGGAATCCTCTTGAAGAGGGAGCCATTTTGTATGAGGCGTCCATGGCTGAAAATTTGTCTAAGTTTGAAAAAGCTAAGGAGATATGTTTTTTGGCAAAGAAGTCGGATGAAATGGATCAGGGATGGGGATAAAAACATGAAGATTTATCATGTTGTGGTGAAGAGAAATCAAATGAGGGACAATATTCATATGTTAATTTTAATTAAGTTTTGTAGATAAGGACTATATACTAGCTATGAAAAAATAATTTGGGCACTTTGAAAAGAACTAGATGTGGACCCTAGTGACAAGACTAAAGGATAGAAAGATCATTGGCACCAAGTGGGTATACAAGAACAAGCAAGATGAACATGGCAAAGTGATAAGAAACAAGGTAAGGTTAGTATCACAAGGTTACCATTAATAGGAAGGTATTGACATTAATTAAACTTATTCTCTTGTTTCTAGACTTGAACCTATTCAAATTGTACTTGCCTTTGCTAGTCAACAAAATTTATTGCTTTATCCTATGGATGTTAAAAGTACTTTTTTAAATGAAACGTTAGAGGAGGAAGTCTATGTGACTCAACCTCCTAGATTTAAACATGACAAGCATGTTAATCATGACTACCTATTACAAAAGGATCTTTATGATCTCAGACAAACTTCTAGATCTTGATAAAAAGCTAAAAACCTTTTTAATTGATAATTTCCTTATCATGAGTAAAGTTGATTCTACTCTCTTTTTGAAACACACTTCTAGAAATTTATTAATTTTATAAATTTATGTTGATGATATGGTCTTTGGTAGTATCAATCTTGATCTTTGTAAGGAGTTTATTCCCCTCATGTAGAGAAAATTTGAGATGACCATGTTTAGTTTCTTAGTTTTCTAAGAAAAAAAATACCGTGGCATAATCAAAGATAGAGGATGAATAACTAATCATTGGTAGTTATTGTGCGCAAGTCCTTTGGATGAAGCAAATGATCCCAGATTTGATATTCATTATGATGCTTAACCTATCAAATGTGACAATATTAATGAAATTAAATTATCATACAAAGGTTCACCATCATATCCTCCACCACCACATTGCTAAGAAAGACATTTAGATCACACCTGTAGAAACAAAAAATCAACATGCAGATATCCTCAAGAAACCTATTTATGGAGAGAAATTAAATTTTATTCAATCTATATTATATATCACTGCTAATTATGATTCTTATATGTATTCCACCTAGGTTTCCATATATGTATATATGATGCTCTTGAATGG
Source organism: Alisma plantago-aquatica (assembly GCA_963693085.1). Taxonomy (NCBI): domain Eukaryota; kingdom Viridiplantae; phylum Streptophyta; class Magnoliopsida; order Alismatales; family Alismataceae; genus Alisma; species Alisma plantago-aquatica. The sequence continues at coordinate 1,483,087,386 of OY856409.1, read as the reverse complement.
ATATCATCTACTTTTGTCTTTTTTGAATAATCCAAGTTTGAAATACTTTTGCAAATGGTTTTAGGTCTAACTGCAAATGAGCTTATTCTCTGTATTTTAATGCCAAATAGTAGTCTGTGATGTGTAAAATGTGTCTCTAGATCATTTACATGCTTTATAGGCTCACTCTATACATTTGCATATGTCTCTAGGACTTTATGATAGTTTTCAGGATTTTGAGACAACAACTTTTGTCTGTCGAGTTTACTCTGGATAAACTCAACTGATAGATCTGACCATGGAAAGAATAGAAAATGATGTCTGTAGATTCACCCAAACCACAAACTCATCTGATAACATTTTGTCATTACCGAAAAGGGTCCCAATCTACCGATTTTCTCCCTCTCATCTAAAGGAACCCAATCAATTGTCATTTTTTTTATTCTTCCTCACATCTTGACCTTATTCTACGCTAACCCTAGCTTCTTGTGATCCAAATCAACCTACATCCTTAACCCTACCCTGTCTCAAGTGGCCTTCTTCTCCTTTTCTCCTCCTCTTACCTATATGGCATCCAATAGGCATAAAAGGAGTGCTACTGGTGGTTCTTTAGATGCTCCTACTACTGCTCCCTAATCTAGGGTTTTCATCTATGATGGTGCTAGATTCATATACACCCAAGATGCAAATAGGTATAAGGAACTCTTTTTCCTTTTTGTTCCTATGTAGAAGTGGGTTTAGATGACCTAGAAGTAAAGGATGTTTCAGTGCAACAATCCCTTGATGCATCTTTTTTTTTATAACCTGTACAATTTCAATGATCACTATTGCAAAAGGGTTGTGAATGAGCTCTATGAAAATTTAACATGGAACTATTCTATAACTATTCCACAACCTAAGACCCAAGTTGTGCTTACTTCCATGGTAGTAGGGATTAATTCCAAAACTCCACCACTCCCACAAATCTTATTTCACTAGAGATTTTATGGGGTGCAATTGGAAGCAAACCTACCCACAACATCTTGGCCTACTTTATCATGGCAAGTTCTGCTAAACTCTTGATACCAATCTTACACTCCCTAACATCCATATATTCCTCAAAGAAACATGTCCATACCTATAGGAAGAAAGCTATCATACCTTCCTATGCCTTGGACACTAGGGAATCATTTCACCTATAGTGAATATAAATGCACACCCAAAGAAGACTAAGACAGACATTGTTGAAAACACTACAGTGATTGTATACTACCTCCTAAAGGGGATCAAAGTCAAATGGGCTTGTTACATTATTTAGTACATGATCTTCTTTCACTCTGATAAGATCCCTAAGGACACCCATCCTCCTTATCCCAATATTATTAGTGGTTTCTTTCACAATCTCAATAGAAAATCTCTCATTACTGGCTTCAAATAGCATGTTAGTCGGAAATGTATAGTGATCTATGAAACTTATTTTAAGAAATCATTCCAAAACTCTAGATCTTATACCAACCCTAGTGCTTGTTTTTATTATTCAGCTCCTTCTAACCAACCTCTCAAACCTACACCACCTAGACCCAATATGGATTCTTTCTCTATGTCCTCAATGGGATACCTAATGTACATGAATGCCTATAATTTGTAGGTTTGAGATCATCTACACCATAATCTAGTCCACATAATGTCCAAGATGAACCTATCATGTCCTTCACCTCGTCCACCCTACCATCCCTCCTTCTCTACCATTGACTATTCTACATATGCATGTGATCAGTTCTAACCTACAAATTAGGATACTGCTTCTATTGAGCACTATAAACCTTCTACTAATGAACCCTCATTGGTGTCCTAACACCCATCTCATTCTTTATATTAGATTATATCTCTTCCTCCAGACCCTGCTTCTGCCATTCCTATTGGTTTTAACTAGAGTATTGCACCTATCTTTCTAGAGGCAAAAGATCTAGTGTTTGGTTGCCAAATGAACTAGTTCCAAATCAATGCAAGATGGCTTACCAAGCAACCCTTTGCTCCTTCAGACGTTGGCATGGATGTGAATGAGATGATTGAGGAAGGTGAGCAAGATGACAATGAAGACGATGGTGATGAGGATGATGGTATGGATGGTGTGTGCAATGATGATGAGGTTGAGGATGTTGTCGATGCTTGACATGGCTAAACTATGCATGCAAAATGTAAGTGTACGTGTCGAGTATTATAGGCCTGAATGTCAAATTCATAGAATCATAATCCAGAGACTACTACTAATTATAATCTAATCAGCTAGGTCTTAGGAAAGGTTGATTGGTTGGTTGATTATAACTAATTGCAAGAATTAAAATCTAATTAAGTGGATTGTGATCATAGATGGATGGATTCCTTAGTATTACAGTTTCACCAGGCTATACATTATATTTAACTCCATTTCATTAATAAGCATTTACCCTTAACCCTGGACTATGGACTTGTAGCAAGTATTAACCGCTTCTGCATCATAATACACTACCTATACTAAGAAAAGTCCCACATTTATATTGATTTAAGAATTAGCTAGGTGCATTAGTGATACCTCTGGGTTATATCCTTCACATCTGTGAGCCCTCTCCAGAGGTACAATGTAGGATATGTAAATCTACAACTTTTCCAACCTTTAATCCCTCTGTTGAAGTAATTAACGTTCTAAGTAGTTAACTATTGTTATCAAGCATAGTCAATTCATTAAGAAACCATGGATTTATGACCAGAATTAAAAGAAATAACTATATTAAATCACAGGAATCAATTTAAGGGTATTAGCCCCGTATGATTTCTACTTCCTCATACATGGATGAGAAAATAGAAAACTTTATAAACATAAAAAAATGATGTAAACCCCTTGATAAACTGGTCTGGAAGATCTCCTTTGGCAAACGTCTTGATTCTACAACATTCTGATTGCAAATATGCTCTCTAGGGTACCTGAATGTCCTAAATGTAGTTGTCTCCTTCATCTCCTCCTCTCCCAGCTTTGTTCTCTATTACAATAGAGTAGAACATGATGATTGGTCTAGCCAAACTATCCTTAAGTCATAAGCGGGACTCGTCCATCATTAAGTCCCAGTTGTCGCATCTAAATCAATCTGCAATAATCACATCAAGTTAGTACCACTGAGTGGATGTCGATGGTACCGAGTCGTCAACTGACATAAACCTCTCGCTGAGTGTTAGTACTACTGACAGGTGGGTTGGTGGCACTGAGTTGCTATTTGCAACTTATAAGTTCTCTTATTCATGAATTTTGGTACTACTAACATGTGGGTTGGTAGCACTAGGTTGATAAACCTCGGTTGTTGATGCTCTCTCGATCATAAGTCAGTTGCACTGACTTAGAATTTTGGTGGCCTAAAAATAATCTTGGTAGCATCGAGCATCTCAATAGAATTGTGATTTCTTTAATCTCCCTATTGGATTTTTGAATTAAGTCGATACCACCGACTATGATGTCAGTAGCACCAAGCTGCCTTGTGAGTGCTCCAATTACCTGAGATATAGAAATACCAACATAAATCTAAAAAAATATTATAAATTGATATAATTCAGTAAAAATAATTATTTGATGCAATAATATTTCATAGGCTAATAAAGATTAATAATGCATAAATAATGTCAAAATGAACAATAATACATGGAACAATAAAACTAGAAATAGGGTCAGCGATCAATGGCTGCTCTGGCGAGTGGGGAGGCGAATGGGGAGGTGAAGAAGGATGCACCATCAACCTCGGCCAATCCTCCAGATCCACGCACTGGGAAGATTAAGGGGACTTGTAATGTCTCGATGGCTAAGGAGAGCAAGTCATGGGCAGATCTATTTAAAGGAAAATGAAGTAATGGTCCCATTTTCTTGAAGAAGGTGAACATCGAAATACATAGCTGAAAGCTTGTCTACTCGAAGACGATCACAGAAAGGAACCTGGCAAGATGGAGTAAGGCATCAGCAGGGTACATTGTTGGCCTGAAGCCAAATTGGCCTACACTCGCCCGCCATTTTGCTTAGATTTAGAAAGCTAAAGGATCTATTAAAGTAAGATCGCGTGGTAGGGGATACTTCATTGTGTTGTTCTCAGAAGAAGAAGATCTTTCTACGGCGATTGATGGAGGACCATGGTTTGTTGTGGGTAAACCACTGATAATCAAGAGATGGGAGAGAGGAGAACCATTAGAGAAGTTGAAGCTCATAGAAGTTCCAATACGGCTTAAAGTCTTCAGCCTTCCTCTTGAGCTTTGGGACACAAAGATGTTCAATAAGATAGGCTCTTATCTGGGAGTTCCTCTTCAACCAGATAAGTTCACCAATGAGTTCATTCGATTAGAGTATGCCTGACTACAAGTTCTTATCCCGCTTGATTTTTCTTTCCCGAAGGAGCTACAGATTGTGAGTGATGATGGATAGTTAGAGACAATTACATTTGAGTATGAATGTGAGCCTACCAGGTGTTTGATCTGCGGTCTCTTTGGTCACGAATCCAACCTATGTGGCGCAATGACAGAATTGCAGGCTTTAGAGTCTAATACACAGAAAAGCTCCAATACTATGAAGAAGGTTTGGGTCCCTAAAGCTATGTCAGATATCAATAGAACTGAAGAGGGTGAGATATTCGAAGATGCCATCGAAGCTATTTAGGATACTGTAATATCTTCTGCTGAGTATGATGGTGTTGTTCTACCTCATGATAAACCGTTGGATGTGGCAGTGGGGGTTTTGAAGGACATGGAGCAGGATGTGGCAGTGGCTGATTTGAATGAGGAGGAGGTAATATCTACTTTAGTTGCTTCCAGCTCATCGTCTCAGAGCTATAGCATTGGAGTTATGGGAGGGAAAGAGATATTTGTTGCTATAGTCACACCCAATACATCCCCTGAAGGGGTGTGGGAAATGAGAGGTAGAAAGTCCAAATCTCCTCCACGTATGGTCCCTAAGACAGTTATTAACAGAGGTATTCCCTCGTCTTTGAACAAGTATTCCTTAATTTCAAACTTTGAGGAGAAGGATGATATTACCAACCTTCCCCCCAATGGATAGTCCCTTTACTATGATTTCTTGGAATGTGAGGGGTGCAGCGAATAAAATACCTCACATTCAGAAGGAGGTTAGGAGTAACAGGGCTGATATCTATATTATCCTAGAATCAAGAATCAAGAAGGATGATGTACATGGGTTTGTTAATTCTATTTGATAGGGTGCTCATTTTATTGATAACTCAAATTTCTATTCGTATACTAGAATCATTATCATCTAGATGGATGATTATATTGCCATGGACAAGGGTTTTGTTAATGCACAAATACTCCATTGTACAGTTAAGAAAGGTCCCCTTTCTTTTGATATGTCGGCAGTTTATGGTGCAAATGATGATGGGGATAGAGTTTTTCTATGGAATTCTATTAGTTCTATTTACAAAATGAATCCTCAAAGATGGTGTGTCTTAGGTGACTTTAATGCAGTCAGGCTAGCTGGCAAAAGGTTGGGGAAACGTCCTCCTTCTAGTAGAAGTATGAGATGGTTTAATCGTGCCATCAGTGATTCTGAGTTAATTGAAGTACCTACCAAGGGCCAATTTTGCACTTGGGATAGACATAGTAAGAAAGGCAAAAGTACTCTTTCTAGAATTGATCGCATTTTCTGTGATGTTAATTTTCTTTCCGGGTTTCCTTTCTGCTGGGGTGAAGTCATCTCCTCTATTGTTAGTGATCACAAACCTATAACCCTGAGATTGGATAGAGGGAAGAGGGGTTTTACTCCATTCCGCTTTATTAATTCTTGGACCAATAATAATTCCTATAGAAATATTGTGGAAACTAATTGGAATGGCACTGTTTGTACTGGCTCCCCTATGTTTAGAGTATACCAGAAACTCCATATTATCACCAGTGCTCTGAGGAGGTGGAACAAGGATTGCATTGGCAATTACCTATCTAAAGATAAGGAAATTGAGGCTCAGGCAAAGGCCATGCAAGATTCTGTTGATGCGGACCCCAATAATGAAGAAAAGCATGCTCAACTCTCTATTCTTAGGGAAAAGGCCTATCAAGCTTTAAGGGATGAAGAAAGTTTCTTGAAACAAAAGAGTAGAATTCAGTGGCTCAAGTTGGGAGATAGGAGCTTGGCTTTTTTCTATGCTTCCATGAAATCTAGAAGACTTAAAAATAATATTAATGTTATTGATGATCACCTCGGGGGTAATATTTATGATAGTGATCAAATCAAGAACACCATTAGAGGGTTATATGGCAATTTATTTAATGGAACCTCGAATGAAGTGGTTCATTGGGATGTTGACTGGCGCATTCCTGAAATTTCTAAAAACTAATATGATGAACTATGAAGGGTTGTCACTAAGGAGGAGATTGTTGATGTTATGAAGAAGATGAAAGATGAAAAGGCACCTGGGCCAGATGGCTTTAACACTGTTTTCTTCAAATCGGTGTGGGATATTATTGGTGATGATATCATTAGGGCTCTCTAAAGTTTCTTTAGCTCTGGTAAGTTGCTCAAAGAATGCAATAGAACTCTTATCACTCTCATCCCCAAGAAGATTGGAGCTACTGACCTTAAGGACTTCAGGCCCATTTCCTTATGTAATGTTATCTACAAGATCATTACGAAGATTATGGCTAATAGAGTTAAACTTATTCTTCCCACCATTATTGACCCCAATCAGTTTGCTTTCATACATGGTAGAAGAATTGGTGATGCTATTCTTCTGGAAAATGATGTTCTTAGTATGTTTGGGGGCTCGCAGAAGGTTATGTGTATTAAGGCAGACCTGACAAAGGCTTATGATACTATCAGATGTGATTACATCTTATTCTTGATGGCAAAGATGGGGTTTCCCAATTGTTGGCTTAATTGGGTTCAAGAAAGTTTTGAATCTGCCTCTTACAAAGTTCTTGTTAATGGCTCCCCTACTGAACAATTCTATACTTCCAATGGTGTTAGACAAGGGGACCCCCTTGCCCCCTTCCTTTTTGTTATCACTATGCATGGTCTCTCTTCTATCATTAATGTTGAAGTCAGAAAAGGGAACCTCATACCAATTGCTATTTCAGAAGCTATGTATGTATCCCACATCACTTTCATAGATGATCTTTTGCTTTTCTCTAGAGATTATGACAAGGATGTTTGGTGTTTAAAATCTATTCTTGATACATTTCATAGAGTCTCTGGTTTGAGACTCAATAATGATAAGAGTCAGATTTTCTTGAGCAGGCGAGTTAATGAAGAAAACATTGGAAATATTCTTGACATAAAGATAAGTTCCCTCCTTGTGAGATATTTCGGTTTTCCTTTATTTACTGGCAGACTTACTAAAGTGCTTTGCAACCCCATTATTGATAAGATTAATAGTAGATTGGATTCTTGGAAGGGTCATATCCTCTCTCAAGCTAGAAGAATTGAGTTATTATTATCTACTCTCTCTTCGTTTAGAATTTTTTGGACAACAACCTTTCCCCTTCCGAAATATGTGATAAAGTCTATTGAGAAGTCTATGAGAGACTTTATATGGAACGACCATGAGGAGAGAAGACATATTCATACTATCTCTTAGAAGTTGATCTGTAGGCCGAAAAATGAATGGGGGCTTGGAGTGAGTGTTGGCTAAATGGACATCTATAAATCGCTTTGTTTTGATTATGACAAACATTTCATTCTTATTGATCTAACGAGCTACTTGAGTGTGCAGGATTAAGGTGGATGACAAAGCAACTAGGGAAATACATAGGCTAGTATCTCCTACCCACTGCAATCACAAGTCCACACACTTGGTTAGGAGATCTATACGCTTGATCTAGGCAAATCAAGCCTTGGGCTACAAAGGATAAGTTGTAATTTCCTTTTTCCTTTCTTGTTCTCTATTACTGTTTGTACTCTCCTTGCTACTCCTAGGTTGGAGGCTGCGGATTGGAGAGGGTGGAGATCTTCTTGGTGAAGAAGGTGACCTTGAGCTACTTCAGAAGGCTGGTGCAACGGGAGGTTACTTCTAGAGAGGAAGGCTACTTCAAGGGGGAGCTTGGAGTTACTTCAAGAAGGCTACCTCAAGTTGGTGCACCTACTTCAAGTGAAGGCTGTTCAAGGGGTGTAAAGGAAAGTATTGTATTTTGTATAAATCCTTGAGAAGGTAATAAAATAAATACTTTCAAAATCCCGGTTGGGTAAGCAACCGGGTAGTGGACTGACAACTTTAGTATTTGCTAAAGTTGGAACCACTCTAAACACCTGTCTCCTTCTTCTAATCTCAATTGTGGTTGTTTGAGTTAAATAATTGTTAAAATTGTTTTAAAAACTCTATTCACCCCCCTTCTAGTGTTTTTCAATTGGTATCAGAGCAGGCTTCAAGGAACCCTAACAAGGTCTTCAAGAAATGGGTGACGGAGTGCTCAACAACCTTAACCTTGAAGGGACACTTGTTGCTAGGCCTCCAACGTTCGATGGAACAAACTACCAATATTGGAAGAGAAGGATGCAGTTCTACTTCCAAGGCATCAATTGGGACTTATGGAGAATGGTGTCAACCCCATATGAGCTCCCTCAAACTCAATTTGCAGAATGGGATGCAAATACGGTAAAGCTGGCTCAAATGAATGCAAAAGCTGTAAGCATTTTATATTGTTCTATTTCGGTAGGAGAATTTAATAGAATATCTAATTGTGACACAACCTATGATATTTGGCATAGACTGTCCATAACCTATGAAGGTACAGTCCAAGTCAAAAATTTCAAAATTAGCATGTTTAAACAAAAGTTTGAACACTTTCGTATGGATCCTGATGAATCTATTAGTGAAATGTTTGCAAAATTCTCTACTATTGTTAATGGTTTAAGTGCCCTAGGAAAACCTGTCCTTGAAGAAGATCAGGTATCAAAAATCCTTCGATCACTTCCTCAAAAATATAAGCCAAAGGTGACAGCCATTGAAGAAGCAAACGACCTCACTCGACTGAAAATGGAGCAACTTATTGGCAACCTAGAAGCACATGAAGCAACCCTAGAAGAGGAAGAAAGAAGAGCACGTGAACTTCAACAAGGAAAAAAGAAGGATGTGGCTCTAAAAGCTTCAAAGGTCATCACACAAGAAAGTGAGGAGTCAAGTGAAGAAGAAGGAGAAGAAGCCTTGATTGTCAACGGTAAGAAATACAAAAGATTTAAATCTAACAAAATTTCCAGTTCTTCTTCTACTCCTCCTAGGTGCTTTGAATGTGGGAAGAAAGGGCATTACAAAAATGAATGTCCTAAAGAAAAGAAAGGAAAGAAAAGCTCACACAAGAAGAAGGGAGAAAAAGCCTATAAAGCTGCATGGGACGAGTCAAGTGACAGTGAAAGCGGAGAAGAAAAGGTGGAATGTCTAATGGCAAGAGAAGATGATGAAGACTCTCAAGAGGTAAGCCTACTTGATCTTCCTAAAGAAGAGTTAGTTACTAGTCTACAAGAAATTCATGATAAGTATGTTGATGTCAAGAAGAAACTAAAGAAGGTTATCAAATCAAATGATGAGCCAATTGCTAAATTAGATAATATTTCTTCTGAAAAGAACAACATTGATCTTGAGAATTTGTCTTTAAAAACATCTTTAGATGATTGCACTAGAAAGCTACTCACTTTAGAAACAAATGTTGATCTTCTTTCTAAAGAAAAGACTGAATTGTTAGCTAAACTAAAAGATTTTCAGACTCAACCTATTTTGTGTAACCATCTAGACTATGATAATGTTGTAAAAGAAAGAGATTCATTGTTATCTGATTTAGATCAAGCAAGAAAAGATCTACACAAGAAGATGAATGACATTGCTCAGCTGCAAAGAGAACTTTATGAGTTAAGAAGAAAAGATATACTTGATAACATTCTAAGCATTGGTACTACTTTCAACGGAAGAAAAGGTTTGGGATATGCTCCAAAGAAAAATCAACCCAAAAGAACTCAAACTATGTTTGTACCCAAGAACACAATGGCTAGAAAGAGAAATGAAGTTGATTCTATTACTTGCCATTTTTGTTTATGTCTTGGACACTATTCCTTTTCATGCCCTTATAAGACTAAGGATTCTGACTTAGTTTGGGTCCCAAAACCCCAAACTTAGTAGAGTCAAATGGAATTTAGTTGAGATATGGCCAAATGATCCATTTTGCTATTTATATTGTCTTATCTCAACTAAACAAAAGATTTCATGCATATTGTTAATTTTCTGCACTATTGTACTGAAACAGAAACTTAGTCGGTCGAAGTATTGTCGACCGAACCCTTAATCGGTTGAAGTATTGTCGACCGACCGGATGTCTGTAACAAATCAAAATCTACAACAATTATTTCGGTCGAAAATTGGTCAACCGAGCTAAAATTCTGTGTTTCTTTGTTTGCAATACAGTAATATTCTCGATCGACAATTAGTCAACCGAGAAAGATGTCGGTCGAACAATTGTCGACCGACTGGATTTCTGATTCAGAACTTTTATACAAGTCTGTACTTAAATGATTCTAACCATATCGGACCATCACATGGGTACCAAAATCTACATTTTAAATGCAGGAATGGGTGGTTGACAGTGGATGCTCCAAACATATGACCGGGAACAAGGATGCATTTCAAACCTTTGAAGAAAAGAAAAGTGGAACGGTCACCTTTGGAGACAATGGTAAGGGAAAAATCGTTGGAATAGGTAATGTTGGTACAAACCTCGAAATAAAGAATGTTTTACTCGTTGATGGTTTGCACCATAATTTGATAAGTGTTAGTCAATTATGTGATAGTGGTTATGATGTGTTATTTAACAAAACTTGCTGCAAGTTATTGATAGAAAACACTACAAATGTTGTTTATGAAGGAAATAGAGTTGGAAATCTTTATATCCTTAAACCTAACTCTATGAAATCAGTAGTGGGAAAATGCTTGCTTGCAAATGAAAATACCTTACAACTATGGCATAAAAAGCTAGGACATGCTAGTTCACATGTTATTAAAAAGTTAGTGAAATATGAACTTGTTCGTGGATTGCCTACTTTATCTTTTGATCAAGTTGAAAACTGTGAACCATGCACAATGGGAAAGAAAACCAAAACCTCTTTTAAACCAAAACATGTACTTAGCACCAGTAGATCCTTAGAATTAATTCATATGGATTTATTTGGACCCATGAGGACACAATCTATTGGTGGTAAAAGATACTATTTTGTTATTGTTGATGATTATAGTAGATACACATGGGTACACTTTATTGCAACTAAAGATGATACTATTCATGTTTTTATACAATTTTGTTCCAAGATTGAAAATCTATTACAAAGAAAAATATGTACCATTAGAAGTGATCATGGTGGAGAATTTGAAAATCATACATTTGAGGAATTTTGTACATCTCAAGGGTACACTCATAATTTTTCTGCTCCACGCACCCCACAACAAAATGGTATAGTCGAGAGGAAAAATCGATCACTACAAGAAATGGCTAGAACTATGATGCTCGAACACAACACACCCAAAACCTTTTGGGCTGAAGCTGTAAACACTGCATGCTATGTGTTAAATAGAGTAACTGTTCACTCTCACTTGAAGAAAACTCCATATGAAATAATACATTCTAAGAAACCTAGAGTTGACTATTTTCATACCTTTGGCTCCACATGCTATATTTTAAATACCAAAGATGATAGAGATAAGTTTGACTCTAAATCACACAAAGCATTCTTTTTGGGATATTCCATTTCTAGCAAATCTTTTAGAGTATATAACACTATCTCTAGAAAAGTCGAGGAATCTATTCATGTTTCTTTTCATGAAGAGTCCAAATCTGAAAATCTAGAAATCATAGATCTCACTAATCATTTCGAAAATTTAAACATACCAAATGATAGTGAGAAAGTTACTACAAATAATCACCAAGCTGAACCACAACCTACACCTAGGCTTATTAAGGATCATCCTCAAGAACTTATTATTGGAGATCCTAATGATAAAGTCAAAACTCGGTCTTCCTTCAAAGATGTTGTAAACATGGCTTTTGTTTCTATCATTGAACCTAAGAAGATATCTGAAGCTCTTAAAGATGATTATTGGATAATAGCCATGCAAGAAGAATTGAATCAATTCACTAAAAATGATGTATGGGATTTAGTTCCTAAACCACAAGATAAAACCATCATAGGAACTAAATGGGTTTTTAGGAATAAGCTAAATGAGGCAGGAGAAGTAATAAGGAATAAAGCTCGGTTAGTAGCACAAGGATATAATCAACAAGAAGGAATAGATTTTGATGAAACGTATGCACCGGTAGCTAGACTTGAAGCTATTAGAATGTTACTAGCTATTGTTGCACATAAAAACATCAAACTCTACCAAATGGATGTAAAAAGTGCATTTCTAAATGGCATCATTCAAGAAGAAGTATATGTTGCCCAACCACCTGGTTTTGAAATACCGGAAAAAGGTGACTATGTTTATAAACTTAAGAAAGCACTTTATGGTTTAAAACAAGCACCTAGGAATTGGTATGAAAGGCTCAAGACATATCTCTTTGATAATAGTTTTTCTATTGGAAATTCAGATTCTACTTTATTTTTTAAAACATATACATCTGATTTCCTAGTTGTGCAAATATATGTTGATGACATTATTTTTGGAGCTTCTAATGATTCATTGTGCACACAATTCAGTGACATTATGCAAAAAGAATTTGAAATGAGCCTCATGGGTGAACTAACTTTCTTTCTTGGTTTTCAAATTAAGCAAACACCTGCCGGAATATTAAACTTAGTAATATTCCCTAAATTAAACTAAATCATTGAGTTTCATAAAAACTAAATCAATGAGTTTCATAAATAAACTCTTGGCTTTACATTGAAAGTTGATATATTCCCTAGTGAAGTGGATTTCATGTTCCATAATTCATGGGGAATAATAAGCACACATTTTATAAACAAGAGGAAAAGTTACAAAAGGTAATCTAAAGGTATGAAACTCATATGTTTTATATTTCCTTCATTTATATTTTGGAAATGTTTGTCATCTTCAAAAAGGGGGAGATTGTTGGCTAAATGGACATCTATAAATCCCTTTGTTTTGATTATGACAAACATTTCATTCTTATTGATCTAACGAGCTACTTGAGTGTGCAGGATTAAGGTGGATGACAAAGCAACTAGGGAAATCCATATGCTTACATGTTTATGTTTTCATGAAAAGTAATCGCCTTGTAAAAACTTGTACAAATATATAATGTACAAGTACTTAGATTTCATGTAAATCAAGCGTTAGATTCTCCCTAGCTAAACACCACATTTAGATAAGTCGTCCCCTTCAAATAGGATCACATCTGCACACTCATACATATAATTAGTGCCTAAATTGAAACATTGAAACAGGATCAATCTCGGTCGACCAACTCCTCGACCGAGACACTCTCGGTCGACAATCTTCTCGACCGATAAAGATCCAAAGTAGTCATTAGACACAACTGACAAGGTAGTTGGCAGTTGGAGATAGATGTTGCAAATCACTTGATCCAGAGAGCCTGTCGGTCGACAAAACTTCGAACGAGTAGGTATCTCGGTCGACCATTCCTCGACCGAGATGAACTCTGACAGCAACTGCAGAGTAAATTAATTAGCCGTTGCTAAAGCAACAAACTTGTACCTAACGGCTAGTTAAGCACTTAGAAACCCCTAGAAGTTGTCTAGAACGTCCTTAAGCATCCATAGGCCATTCCTATAAATAGGACAAGCCATAGGACTCTCAAACATACTTTTTACACACTTGAGTACTCTTTGAGCAAGCAATTACATTTGCAATTTGTTGTGAGCAATTTGAGCATTGTAACAATTGGCTACTTTCATCCTAAGCTCAAAATTCGTGTCCTATAGGCTAGCATCTCCTACCCACTGCAATCACAAGTCCACACGCTTGGTTAGGAGATCTATACGCTTGATCTAGGCAAATCAAGCCTTGGGCTACAAAGGATAAGTTGTAATTTCCTTTTTCCTTTCTTGTTCTCTATTACTGTTTGTACTCTCCTTGCTACTCCTAGGTTGGAGGCTGTGGATTGGAGAGGGTGGAGATCTTCTTGGTGAAGAAGGCGACCTTGAGCTACTTCAGAAGGCTGGTGCAACGGGAGGTTACTTCTAGAGAGGAAGGCTACTTCAAGGGGGAGCTTGGAGTTACTTCAAGAAGGCTACCTCAAGTTGGTGCACCTACTTCAAGTGAAGGCTGTTCAAGGGGTGTAAGGGAAAGTATTGTATTTTGTATAAATCCTTGAGAAGGTAATAAAATAAATACTTTCAAAATCCCGGTTGGGTAAGAAACCGGGTAGTGGACTGACAACTTTAGTATTTGCTAAAGTTGGAACCACTCTAAACACCTGTCTCCTTCTTCTAATCTCAATTGTGGTTGTTTGAGTTAAATAATTATTAAAATTGTTTTAAAAACTCTATTCACCCCCCTCTAGTGTTTTTCAGTGAGATCTATCGAGGACTGGTCTACTGGAGGGCTTCTGAAAAATCTTTGGTCCATTGCTACTAAGAAAGATAATATGTGGGTTATAGCAGTGAAGACACGATCATTTTCAGAGGAGGGCCCTCCTTTTCTATGAAAGATGGCTGGGCCATTTCGAGAACTAAATGGGAGCCCGAGGCTTGGGGGTTATGGATTTGGTCTGTTGGTATTCCTAGAAGATGGTCTGTGTTTCTTTGGAAGTTTTTTCTGGGAAAGCTCCTCACTGTAGATTTGTTGAAAAAGATGGGTTTTTACCTTGCCTCTAGATGTTCTCTTTGTGAGAAGCATGAAGAGAACATTAAACATATTTGCTTTGCTTGTGACTTTGCCAAGGGTCTATGGAAGTCGTTTTCTAAGAAGACAAATTTTTATATTAGGTGCCAAGATGATCTGCTGGTTCTAAAAGGTGAACCAAAGACTCCACCATTTGCATCATCTATAAGTTGTGGTTGGAGAGGAATAGAAGGCTGTTTGAAGATGCTCACATGGAGCCGGATTTTCTCTGGTCCATCTACAGCTGGGAAAGTAGTCTTTTATAGACATATAAACTCTGCTATGAATGTTAAAACTCTGTCTCCTCTGAGATCAACCCTTCGCTTGTCATTCTGCTTAACCTTCCACAATCTGATCTTCAACAAATATGTTCTTTGATTGCTCGTGAAGGATTGTCTGATAATGCATACAATGTTTTGTAGCTGAGGTTTTTTAAGAAGCTGGTTGTTGTTGTTTCCAGAGCTTTTGCCGTCTCTTCAAATTTTGACACTCTATAATGAAAGACTTGCTTGTCTTTGATAAGTTGCAGAATCGGTCATCAGATCTTACAGATGGGCCTGCTTTCTAAAGAGTTCTTACATCTTTGAGTAAAGAGGTGAACCAAAGTTTCTCGCCATCTGCATCATCTACAAGCTGGGGTTGGATAGGTATAGAAGGTTTCTTGAAGATGCTCGATTGAAGCTGGATCTTTTCTGGTCTGCTTGCTATAGGGAGAGTAGTTTCTTATAGACATATATGTATAGATAGGTATAGATTACATAGCTTGTATAGCTTTCCTTTTTGCACTTTTTGATGGTTATACCCTTGTAACTACCTTCTTTTTTCTTAGTAAAGAGGCACCCCACCCTATTTGCAACAAAAAAATAATACATGGAACACATGGAAAATTAGCCTATGGAAAACAAATAAAACTCAATGCATACAAATCCCTTGACAGTTAATGTTGCTTTCCATTGACCTACACTTCAATTGGATATGTTTGAAATAAGTCAACAAGAGGACCAACAATATTGAACTACATATCTCAAATACCCTAGCCTAACGGTCCTGAACTGACCCTTACCAATCACTGAAAAAATAACTACTACATAGTGGCCAAAAAAACACATTCAAGAAATCAATGAACTGACCCTTAAATCAATGAAACACTATTAATAGAGAAGTTAATATCAAATTCAATTGGGCGTCTGCTTGATGCACCATTTGATTCCCTATATACATTGCTCTTATGTACCTACCAACTACGTTGGAAGCAGTTCCCCATATAAAAGTGAATCAGGGGAACAATAATTGTGTGGCCTACTATAAAGAACAATGGGTGGAACAAAATAGGTGGCTATGAATAAGAATCTCCAAATCATGTATGCAAAAAAATGATGAACATATAACATGAAGGAAATGAGAATGTATGAATCTTAATGCCTACTATTGTGGTAGAATGATGCATGCACTAAAATCCCATCTAAATGATGAGAGTGGGATAAAAGAATGCATATTTGTAACTATTTTCACTTATCCTTGAAGAAAAATTCAGATTTAAGTTCAAGGCATCCTTTTCTCCCTCTTTATTTGATTCTGTTTTTTTTCTTCTTTTTGACCTCTTATTTTAGCATCGTTTATGGATTATGCTCGGGTTTTCCTTCAACATCTCATTGATTTTTTTTTTCATTTAGAGGGGTATGGATGTGTATCCTCTCACTTTATATTTGTGGCGAAAGCTATTTAGATACGTCATGAAAGAATGATGCTCAAATGAGAATGCAAACTACATGAAATTTGTTATGCAACTAATTGATACACAAAGAACATTATTTTATCTTTCTTTTATTTCTCTAACTAATTTAATCAAAGGACTAGTTATCGTGCAACCTATCATGCTATGCAATGCAATATAGAGGAAACAATTTTTGGTTACTTGATCATCTTAAGGTGGTGGATGAAATGTAATGAAAAGTAGATGGAATAGCATAATTAAGAGCCGATACATGTCTTAAACTATAATATGTCCCTCTCCTATCAACCTGTGTATAGGGTAACTTTAGAGTTCCTTTTCAAAATCCCATTTAAGGTCTCTTTACTTATTTGGTCAGTTCGAACTCAAACCCATCATTATCCACACTTCTGGGATAAATTAAGATTTTTATTCATATTCATTATCCTCAAGCTGACTAACTCGTACACTATCTCTAGGTGGTGTTGTCTTAGACTTTGCAGATTCAACTTCATAAGATATGATCACTTAAAAAAATAAATTTTATTACAAAGACACGAAGCACATTTCTCCTTGATGATAGATGAAATTATGACAATTAAGCTCTACAATTACACTAAGTAGATGTGGATCCTATACTTACAAAAACAAAAGAACTAATAGAAAATAAAATATAAAAAGATAACATCATTCCAACACCCCCTAAGATTGAATGTGACTATGTCCTCATAGTCATAATTCAAACAAAGAGCTGGAACGGGGGCATCATGTGTGGTGGCGGTGATGGTGGTGGTTGAAACGTTCTAGGTGGCCTTTGTGAATCAAGTTCTTCTGGGGTCTATCCCTCAATGTCGGTGCCACCGACTTGTGTGTTGGTGGTATCGAGATATGATGTTTATCCTCCTTTGAGATGTAGGAGTCAATGCCACTGACCTGTGTTGGTGATATTGATGTGCATTGTTCTAGCACAACAACAATTCACTAGGGGCTTACTCCTAGAGTTTAACCTTTTTAATGACAAAATAACCAATTAAGGTGATATATTAGTATAGAAAGGGTCAATCCCTAAGGATAATGTTTTTAAGATTGAATCTCTAACCCGAATAACTAGTGAACAATTTATTAGAATAGGAAAGTAAAGATTCGTTGGTTGAGGGTTTGATTATGCTACAACAAGGTATGGAGGATTATACTAAAGAACAAGAAAATAGATGTTACACTAAAAGCACGACAAGAAAAAGTTACACTAAGAACAATTGAAGAAAGAATTATGCTAAGAGCAAGTAAAAGAAAAGTTATGCTAAAGACACATAAGAAAGAATTATCTATGAGTAGGATCAAACTACAAGTAAGGAAAGAGTGATTGGAAACAAGATTGAGAAACGTGGTTGAGTTGATGATAAAATATATAGGGGTTATGGTTTTTACCACCATAGCTTGTATGAAACTAGATCTAGAAATCTGTGAGATAAACCAAGTTAGATGAGGGCATGTGAAAACATCTGCAAATGCATCTACAAAAGACAAACTCCCTGTAAACCCATTGGTCCTGGCATTTACTGATCCTTGCCCAAACATCGCAACAAAGAATACTTCTGAGGTTTCATCTGTATCCTTGTGCATTTGTTTGGTTGTTGTGACAATTGGGGCCCGTGATCACTGTTCTTAAGACTAAACATAGACAAAAACAAGAGATCAAGTCATTTAAGTTAGCAATAATCCAAACAAAAACCATCTAACGAGTAACATCCTATAGAAATAGATCTAGTCTAATGTGGCTACATGGTTACTCCCCATGCCCCGCTATAAGAAACTACTCGCGATCCATGGAAGTTAAAGAAAGAGAAAAGGATGGAAGAAAAGAGGTTGTAGACTACGAGGAAAAAATACCAAAGGATCTTGCCTAATGACAATGGAATGGTCACCCTTATTAGATCCTTGCTCCAAAAATAAGACTAAGAACAATGATGGAAATGCTATTTTTTTTAAGAGAGTACATATGTAAGAATAAAGTAGATAATTACTAAAATCTAGAGTGTAAGTACAAAAGTTCTAATCCCCTTTCTTGTGGTGTCCCCCTCCTTTTATAGGGGAAGGAGGAGTGGAAACCCTGAAGAGGGGAGAGGGAAAGAAAAGGGCAACAACTGCTGAAGAATCCAAATCACGTCATGTGAGTTGATTAGTTCAGACTTTGAGAAATGAGGCCCCAACACAACATTTAAAACTCTAAGGATGAAGCGGAGACATGCTTTGACCAACTCTAAGGTGAAATGCCTGGTTGGGCCTCTGAGCATTCTCAGGTCAGCGAAGTGGGGAAGAAACCCTAGGGTTGGGCGGCGGCGCATTGCTTGACCGTGACTTGGTTAGGAAGTAGTCTGAAACGGTTGTTTGAGGAACTTGAAATGCCTATTTTGGGTTATCAATCGAGCATCTTGGGTGTGAGGAGTGCCTGGTTCGTTGCTAAGATGGTAAACATGGAAGAGTTGTGTCGAGGAATGAAATGGTTGTATGACACTGTTAGGTGTGACATTTCTTATGGATTGAGTCGATCGTTTCATGGTATGAACAATCATCTTGTGTACTATGATAGTCAAAATGTTGTTCTTGAAGCCTTTAATCTTTGATTTCTAGAATCATGAATCAAGTTCTTGTTCCCAAATATCTACAAAAATATGGATGGAAATGGTGAGAATTTGCATAATGGTTAAGGAGTGAATAGTTTGTAATTATTCTAAAAAATTAGAAAAGAGATAAATTGCTACGAAAATACTAAGAAAGGTGCATTTTAAAATGGATGAATATACAATCATCAGGTATCAACAATATTTTCTGATAGATATGTGATTTTTCTTAGAAAATTCGGCGGTACTGACTTGGCTTTTGATAGTACTGACTTTTCACAAAATTTGACCTATCATGGATTCAATACCATCGAGTTATGTGTCTTTGGTATCGAATTTTTGCAAAATCTCTATTGAACATTTTTAAGCAGGTCGGTGGTACTGATAGTAGTATCGGTAGTACCAACTATGACTCTTCATGCACACTAAAGAAAAGTATCAAGGTATCATTTTACATCAATTAAAAATCTAATAAGATGAATAAAAAATTTAAATAATGAAAAGTCCTAATAAAATGTAAATGACATAAATAAAATTAGGTTATCTCCCATAAGTGCCTTTGTTTAATGTTTTAGGCTCAACAAAGTGATTCTCTTTATCTTGGGTTATCATGGGATGGTTGTGAGGACTCATATGGTGGTCTAAACTCCACTCTATTATCATCTATCCTGAATCTCAGGTAAGCTCTGCCCATGACAATAATCACATCATATGTATTCTGGAATGGCCTTTCTAAAAGAATCTTTGATTGTCACATCTTGTGCATATCCATAACCACAAAATCAATAGGATAGATGAAGCTATCAACTTTGACTAGCACACCCATGCATATCCCATACCACCTCAAAATTGATCTATCCTCCAACTGGATTGTAATGGACGTCTTCGTCAGTTTCTTCAACCCATCTTTTGAATGGTGGAGAGAGGCATGCGATTTATGCTTGCCCCAGAGTCACATTGTGCTTGCTGGAAATGCATGTTGCCTATGGAATAAGGAATGTAGAAGCATCCTGGGTCTTTTCTCTTTATTAATAATATTCCCTGGATCATCACACTCACCACTTCATCAACACACAAGAAATTTGTATCTTTTATCATATCTTCCTATTGATGATATCCTTGAATAATATTCCATATGCAAGAATCTATTCTATTTCCTCCACAAGTGGGATGTTGATATGGAACTTTTAAAAGATATCTCAGAATTTCTTGAACTATTCTCCCTCCTTTCTTGGCTTCAGACTATCTGAAAATGGCACATATGGCTTCACTGCATGCTTATGAGGAGAAATGTATGGCAGATTAGGGATCTCCTTCTCTAATCTTGCATCAAGGCCACCTTCTAGGATAGAATTTGGCATGTCTCATGTGGATGAGGTGACATGTGGCTGCTCCTTCTCAAGTGTAGGTACTTCCTTGTTGATTGTGACTGTTGCATTACAAAGTAGAACCTTCACATGTTTTTTTTGTATGAGCCCCTTATCTGGAGTTGGAGGCATGTTTATGGACATGGTGGAACTTTGAAGTTCCTGTTCCTACAAAAATGGTGCATTTGGGTTGTCCTTGTCACTTGTTGTTCAACCTATATCTACTGAGGTGCATGAGTGAGCATAATGCACTGGTGGTCTGTATCCTCCTCGTATTCTATATAGGCTATTGGGCAATGGAACTTCAAGCACATACACCCAATACAACTATAGAATGTGCTAATTTGCTGACTCCTCAATAACCTGCTCTAGTTTCTTGAAAATGGATACACATTTACTTGATGTTGATGAGATGTCTCTATGTTCCCAGGAAATCCCTGTTGAATGGGCTTCTTAAGAGATTCCACCTTTACTGCTCGCTGAGGAATATGATTTTCAATATTGCGGATTTGAGCCCCTATATTTTGTTGCATCCTTTTTGTCTGGTTTGATAATACCTCATTCTATGTCACCAACCTACCCAACATGTCTTCAATTCTATCTATCTTACTGGGAACCCTATCATATTGATATTGCTGATGTAGGTACATGCATTCCTCCTTTTCACCTCCAGATGAGGTGCCAGATTTTTGCCCAAGTTTCCTTGTGAGTCTGTCCATCTGGGCTTCATGTTATGTGAACTCCCTTGATTCCATAACACTTTTAATTATTGATTTATTGATGGTACTTCTCGCTCCTCCCCCAATGGATGATTCATGGCCATGTTCTTTAGGATCTCATGACACCTACTAATTTTATATTTTTAGGAGAAACTTGCTCCTGTGCTATCTAGACTAGTCCTCTCCCCTTTATGTAGGCCATAGTAGAATGTCTTTGTATTCCCTTATAAATCGATCCCATGACGAGGGACCTTCCTGAGAATGATTTGAAATCTCTCCCAGGCTTCACAATATGATTCTTTAACATGCCGCTTGAAGTTGCATATTCGTCCAACCAATTCATTTGTCTTCTGGGGTGGAAAACATTGTTTGAACAAAACATCTATCATTTCATCCCAGGTATCTATTGATTCTAGTAAAAGGCTAAGAAACCATGCTTTAGCTTTATCTTACAGTGAGTAAGACAATAAATTCAAGTAGATCATTGTAGTTGGGATCCTATCAATCTTCAACATATCACAACTTTCTACAACATTGTTGATGTGCGCCATCATGTCCTCTATATTGTGGTTTTGGAATGATTTTGATTTGATTAATACCACCAGACCAAATCTATCTTGTAACTATCAACATTGACTACCTATCTTTTGATTGGACCTAGTTAAGTTGTGGTTGAGGATGCTTTGATCCTCTGGTAGATAGTTTCTTCTTCAGGCCCTTCTTCAACATGTTCTTCATCATTTGGGTCCATGTCTAACGTATGTCCATGCTCTGCCTGAATGGTGGGGTTTGGATGAACTTCTCAGTTGAAGCCCCAAACTCTCACACCTTGTAGAAAATATCATCCTAATCTGCAATGAATGGAGCAAACTCTCTGCAATATGTGGTTTGAGTATGAACCATGTAGTAGTAGTTAAAACTCAATGCCAATGTGAGAATAGAGAATACTAGTGAATTGATAAAAGAGAACATTTTCAATTATGCTCAATTTCAAAGAAAATAAACTGAAATGTAAATAAAAGAAAAGAAATGGCCTAGAGTGACCGATCAAAACATTCCTAGTGTTGGAATTGTCATTTCCTCAACAACAACGTCAAAAACTTGACACTTCTAAACTATCCGTGCAAAATGCAAGTATAAGTGTTGAGTAGTATAGGCCTATGAGGCTTGAATGTTGAACTCGGGGAAATGTAATCCATGGACTACTACTAACTGTAACCTAATAATCTAGGTTAACGGAAAAGCTGATTGATTGGTTGATTATAACTAATTCCAAGAATTGAAATATAATTAAGTGGATCGCAATCACACATGAAGATTACAGTTTTACCATGGCATACATTGCATTTAAATCCATTTCGTTAATAATAATTTACCCTTAACCCTGGACAAAGGACCTATAGCAAGTATTACTCGCTCCGTAGTGTAATACACCACCTATACTAAAAAAAAATCCCACTCCTATAACAATTTAAGAATTATCTAGTCACATTAATGATACCTCTGGGTTGTATCCTTCACAACCGTAAATCCTCTCCTGAGGAACAATGTAGGAAATGTAAATCTATGGCATTTTCAACACTAAATCCTTCTCTTGAAGCAATTAAAGGTCTAGGTAATTAACTATGGTGATCAATCAATCATATATTTATGTCTAGAATTAAAAGAAATAACTATATTTAATTAAGGAAATTAATTACAATGCAGTGTCAGGATACTCTGGGGTCCTAAGAAATAAGGGGATTATCCCTGCATGATTTGAAATGTCTTATAGATGGAAGAGAAAAGATAAAATGTGATAAACATAGAAAACTAATGTAGAACCCTAGACAAACCGGTCTGGATGATCCCATCTAGAGAATATCTCAATTCTATAGTATTTTGGCTGCAAATCTGCTCTTCGGAGGTGCCAGAATTGTCCCAGACATGGTTGTCTCCTTTGTCTCCTCCTTTCTCAGCTCTGTTCTCCATTTCAATAGAGTATAATGCAATGATTAGGTCTGACAAAAATCCCCTTAGGTCATATGTGGGACTCGAGTCATCATTAAGTCACATCCGTCATATCTGAATCAATTTTCAACTACAGTGATCGTGTCAAGTTGGTACCACTGACCGAATGTCAGTGGCACCGAGTCGTCGGCTGACTTGAACCTCTCATTGAGTGTTAATACTATCAACAAGTGGGTTGGTAGCATCAAGTTGCTACTTTGCAAGTTTGTACTTCTCCTATTGATGACTATTGGAAATACTAACAAGTGTGTTGGTATTACGGAGTTGATATACATTGGTTGCTGATGCTCTCAGGATGATAAGTTGGTTGCACTGACTTAGCATTTTGATGGCCTCAAACACAATCTTGGTAGCACCGAGTAGTATCTCGGTAGCACCAAGATTTCTTTAATCTCCATGTTGGATTTTAAAATTAAGTCAGTACCACCGATTATGATGTAAGTAGAACTGAGCTTCCTTGTGAGTGCTTCAATTACCTAAATATTGGAAAAACCAACATAAATCTAAATAAAGTCTGATAAATTGACATAATTCAATTAAAATACTTACTATTTGAAAATAATCTCAAAATGAGCAATAATGGATGTAATACATTGAAATTGGCCAGTGAAAAGCTAATAAAACTTTGTGCATCAAAGCTCAACTACTTCTTCCAGAAATGATGATGTCAGTGATGAGGACTATGAACTAGCTCACAATGACTAGTTCTTAGATCTTAAAGTGTCCTTGTACTTGTAATTTGTGAGCTTTGCATCTATTACATATGACACATGTAAATTAAGGCTACTATGTTTACTTTTATATCATTCTCAGTTGTTTTTTCATCATGTACTCGTTTTCATCATGTTGTTATCATTGTCTAATGTACTCTAAAGTTGGTATCTAATTCTTATCTTCAAAATTTGGAGTGTGTGGTTTCATATTTTGCTTATGATTTTTGTAAATGGGTCTCTTTCTTTCTTAAAGTTGATTTGTGCTTATTTTTGATAAGACCTAGGTTATCTCTTCTACCCCCTTTCCTTTTTTATATGATAGGAGGTTTTGTGCAACATATTTAAATATATCTCTTTGAATGTTGATACCTTAATGGAAATATCATATATATGTAATAGTATTGATTGTGATAACTAGCCACATATGTAAAGGTAGGCATGATTTAATATGATCACTCTTTATCTTATATTTGTAAACACCCCATAATTCAAAGGTAAAGTATTCAAATTCCTGATCCTTTCAGTATTTTAGGAATGGTTTGTCATCTTTGAAAATGGGTAGAATGTTTACGTAAGAGTTTTACATTGTCCATATTTTATTGATGACTTAACTATTCCATTCATGTGTATCTAGCATATCCACTTGAGATCAAATTCAGATATATAGGTACACCAAAATGAGAAGTTAGCAAACCTTAGTTTTACTAAAGAACGAATCAGATTCAATAGAAATGCAAGATTTGAAGAATAGATAGATTCTATATTATAATTGTGTTGTAAATAAAGTATGTTGAATATATCACTTGTAATTAAGATTAATGATACATCAAAGGAGTCATTTAAATTGAATATATATACACTTTAAAGGGTTATGTATCAGAAAAACTAGGGAGATTTGTCAGTTAAGATTTCCCCTGGGGTAACTCAGTCGAAAACCATTTTATGGGCTTTGCAAGAACCCTATTTTTAATGAGTTTTCCCCTAGGGTAACTCAACCGATCACCAACACTATCTTGATAAAAGCTTCTGTCAGCTGAGTTTTTTATTAGTATTAAACTCGGTCGAAAAGTGTGATCAGCTCGACAGTTAGAATTGTAATTCATGTTCCCCAAAAGGTAACTTGGTGATGAATGCACATTCATCCCAGTTTCACTTGCATTTTTATCTAATTTTAGCATTCATATTCCCAAATTTACTTTAGAATTAGCTTCCATTTAGGGGTCCCTAGTTTTATGTTAATTTGTAAGATTTTGCTCCAATTCTTTGATTTCCATGGTAGCTTCAAGCTTCATGTCTTGTTCACCAGTGTAGAAGATGGTGGTCCGATAAGAAATTTTGATAATTAGATTGTTATTTCATTGATCTGTCACTTCATCGATTGATGGTTTTATCGGTATGAGCTTCATTGGTGTAGCCCTTCTCCACACCCCAATACCCCCACCTTGTGTGGGTTTTCTCTAGCCTGAACTTTAATCGGTTCATACGGGCAGGGTCTCCTTTGGTCAATTGATGGAACTCACACATGTATTAGTCTACTAATAAAGATCCTACATGCCACCCACTGATGGAATTTCTACCTCCATCCACCAATTGGAAAGGTAAACCCTATCCACCAATTGAAAGGTATACTCTTTTATTGATGGAAAAGCAAACCCCATCCTCTGATGGAAACAATGACTTTGTCTACTGATGGGTTCTTTTCCCTTTTATCTATTGACAGAATTTCTGAATGACTTGATACCTCCCTTCTTCCTTGAGCATATGCCTCTTCACCTCCATCGTGAATGACAAATTAACATCAGATGGTTTATAGGGTTCTAAATCCTACCATCCACCTATAAATACAAGCCTCACACCTCCATGGGAATAATCTCTTCTCATGCCTCCAAGCTACTAAATCCACACTACACCCTAAGAAGATGATCCTCATTGGTGGTTTCTATTAGTTGACGAGCACATCAACCAGCCTCTTTCCCTCAAAAGAGGAAGATTGATGATTCCTCTACCACTATCTTTCCACCTACTATTTCCTTGAATGTGGATCAGATCCAAGAGAAAAACATGAGGAAGAAGAAGGGTCACCTGACAATAGTCCTAGGTGTACTCTACAACTATGTTGACTTGGATCATCCCCATCTTCGGGCATTAAAATTATTGTCACACACACCAAGGTTGCATCTTCTACCTATAGATATGATGGATTTCTCTTTCCATTTTCATGTTTCTTCTAATCTCTCTATGAGGAGTGAGTAGTTCCTTACACTAGGGCATGGGGAGTAGCCCGACTGGGGTGTGGGGAGTAGCCTGACTACTCACTTTTACTCTTTTACTACATAAAAATATGTATGAATCATGTTGGATTTTGAATCAATCACTTTATACTTGTATGCTCATTTCATCATGAGGTTTACATGTTTATCATGATCCTATGTGTAGAAAACTTTGAACTCATGATCTAGGATGTCGATTGGTTCACATTAAACCCTTGATGAGAACTTTAGATAGTTTTTTTTCTAAAGTGACGAGTATAGGATTTCTAGGTAACATCACGAAGATCCTAGAGTGATATATATATCTAGGTTTAGTCCTAATACAAAAAGGGGGATTTAACTTGCCTCAATGTTATTTGCTCATGCTTGTTTCAGGTGCAGTGAATGAATGTGTGTTGGCAGTGGAGATGAAAACTTACCCTTATATTTTTATCCATTAATGATCTTAGCTTAAATTTAGTCCTTTTATTCTTGTACTTAGAGTAATCAACAACCAACCACCTTTTGTGTTCAATACTCTTCCTAGTCTGGTTAAATCAATCAATCAATTCTTAAAAATTTTCTCCTTTGGGTACCATCCTTAACTATACTATGATAAGACCCATCCTCTTGTGGGCGGTATTGTCATACTATTATTTTGGTAAAAGCTAGGGGTTTCTTATATTTGGTGAATTTGAGGGTACAAAATACACACATCATTTGTCGACGAGTCTGTATTATAAAGTACTAAAAAGTGTATTTAGCCATTTGAAGGGGTGGAACATTGATAATAGATCTTTTCAAACCCCTAAAAAATCTAGAATTCAATATAAATGTATCTACTATATTTTAGGCAACCTCAACTATAAATAGGGACCCTTGGAATTCATTCCAAGTTTGTCTTCTATATTTTTTATGCTATAGTTGAGTATTTGTGCCTCCAACATCTCCTAATAAAGCTTGATTAATTCTCTACTTTCATTTGAGTGAGATAGGTTTTCTATAAGAGAGATAGAACAGTGAAATATCTTATGAAGCTCTCCATTCTCTCTTTTCTAATATCCATTTATAAACTTGATTAAAGATTGTCTCACTAGCTAAGGAGATGAAGATCAAGGTGGAAAATCTACTTCAAGGGTGGGCACGACCTTGTAAGAAGGGTGAAGAACCTTTATAGGTGGATAGTAAGTCCTTGATATGGTATTTGGCTCCCTTGTCATGGAGGGGAAGATAGTTTAACCCTTGATCTATAAAAGGGTGGTCTTATGGTGTATCTCTTATAATTGAATATAAGTTGGTACTCTAGTTAAAAATTCTTAAGGGTGACCTCTCTAGGATGTGGAGTACGTCTCTAAGGTTAAAGGTTGGAACCACCAAATTTACTAGTGTTTCTTGGTGCTTTTTCAATCTCTATCATCCTTGTTTTTCTTATTTATTTGCACCCAAACAATATAACTTGAAGGTCTAACAAGTTCTTTGAAAGTATTTTTAGCTCTATTCACCCCCTCTAGAGCCCTTTGATCCAATAGAATTCATATTAAATACAACCACTACCATTGGTGCCGATCTCTTTTCTTAGGATGTCCTTACATTTCTGTTCAAAAGGGTTATTTTGTGGTGAATGACATTTAGAGATGGGGCTATTTGAGGGAGTGGAAAAATGTTTTTTTCCACTAGGAATACATAAAAACTTTTTATAGTCACAACTCATGAGAAATATTATTGTCTCATTCTCTTTAGGTCAATCATATCCTCCTAGGTATTATTTTTAGAGGTAAGAATTTACAATAAAAGAGAACATGAGAGGAGGAGTGTAACATACAAGAAAATTAACCTCAAAAGTATGACTTGCTCAATTTCCATAACTTAAAGTCAATTTACAAACTGGTATTTTAATCAACTCTTATTCAATTAATTTCAATTATCATGTACTTTGGAAATGTTTTCTCCCCATTTGGGCTACTTGTTCTAGAATCAATTATTTATTCCCATTTAAATAATATAATCTACTTCTTCATTTGAAATTCATTTGTTAAACCTCATTTATTGTTTGAGTATATTGGAATTTTGCAAAATATAGAAATATAGTTTCAATATTTTCCTTAGATGATGAAATTATCAAATATTCCCATGACAAATTATTGGCTTTTAAATGAATAAAATAATTCGTTGACTTTTGCAAAAGTAATGAAGGGAAAGTTTGTTGCTAATTGTATAATTCTAATTTAAGAATTTAAATTTGAAAATTTCATTGATGTGAAATTAGACACCTAGTCAAATTTCAAAGCACTTGGATGTGTAATATCAGACTTAACAAATATGGGAGGAATTCAAATAAAAACATTGCAATAAATTAAGTGTGATAGGCCACTCAAGACACCACTTCGGTTAAGTTTCATTCTTGGAAGCCCTATGATGGTATGGTGAGTTGGTGGTGGTGGTGGCCATGTCTATAGAGATTGTAAATATTAAGGTTATTAAAAAAATAACAACCAAACTTACTTGATTTTATAATGTATATTGTGGTATTTTTAGTTAGTATACCTTTAATCATGAATATATATTGAAAGAGAAAGAGGCTAGAATACACTCAAGTTTAATAGAGACACAATATAGTCAAGTAATTATATACCATGCAAACCATTGATCTTCCTTAAATGTCACATGAATACATTACATAAAATTAGAGATCATTTGGAAAGTTTGAGGAATGCAACTAAGGATAAAAAAATGATGTAATTTGAAAAAATTATGTGTAACTGTTTTGTTGTTCTTGGTTGAATGCCTTCCAAGAATCTAAATGATCTTCATTTTTTTATATTTTCTACATGTATCAATATCTAGAAGATCAACAGTTTGGATTTTTTTCAAAATAATATGTCTTCATATGTAAAGAAAACTTGGATGTACGATGCAATCTATACACAATAGTTTATGCTAGACAATATCTCTCTCTCTCTCTCTCTCTCTCTATATATATATATATATATATATATACATACATACACATATATATGTATATATATGTATATCTACTAGTACAAAAATGGTCTATAGCGTCAGTTTTTTTAAGCCTATAGCGTCACTTTTCAGCCGACGCCTAAGTGGTCGTCGCTACAAAAATTTCTCTATAGTGTCGGTTTTTTTAACCCAAAAAAACCGACCTTGTATAGTAAAAACCGACCCTATAGACTCTCAAAAACTAAACCTAAATGAGAAATGAAATTGTACCTGAACCCTATAACGTTGGTTTTTTAATAAATAACCAACTCTAAAAATTATTTCTAAGGACGGTTTTTTTACGAAATAACCGACTCTAAAAAACCAACTCAATAGAGTCTTGGAATATAATAGAACGGTCGTGCCGCCTAGCACGGCCATGTTGGTCTATATTAGCACGGCCATGCTACGCGGCACGACCGTTCTACCATATCTCAACACGGCCGTTCTACGCGGCACGACCGTTCTGCCTCATCCCAACACGGTCGTTTTATGCAGCACGACCGTTCTACACAGAACGGCTAAGACACCTATAAGGTCGGTTTTTTAAGAAAATCGACGCTATAGGGTCAATTTTTTTTTAATTTCTGTAGAAACTGAACAGAACAAAACAGAAGAACAAGAATAAGATATGCGAGAGGGGAGCATTGATGCTCAACCGTCACCATTCCAAACCACACATTCATAACAAAAATGATTCATATATTGAGTTGAGTACACATAGTCACATCATAATTTACAAAATGATAGACTGCAAGTCTGAGATGATATTAAATGTCAGATACAAAAGTAAACATGAAAGAGTACTGAAACCACATACATAAATGGAACATAACTGACATATTTATTCCGATGCTATATTGACTTCATTTAGAAAATCATATGACCACTCTTCTCAGAATTCATTTAAGTCCTCACGTGTGTAAGGCTGAGTTGTAAAGATCTGCAACAGAAAATGCACATGCTAATATTTTATAAAATGACTACAACTCACTTGTAAATTTATGATGTTATTCTTTATTACCTGATCTATAGTCTGAATGTCATTTGATGCTTGTTTGACAATAGCTTGCATATATTTCATTACATAGTAACCACAAGCCCAGTCATTATTATGTATAGAACACTACAAATAATGAATTATACTTAATGTTAGTAACTACTATAAACATAAGACTATAAGAGTTGACATATAAGAGTTGAAAATTATACATATAAGACTAAGCAGTTGTCAAAGTAGCTACCTTGACATTTTTCAAAGTCAATGTCTTTAGTTTTGTGGGTATTTGTCCTCTGCCTTCACGAAAAGCTTTTATACCCCTATCAATTAAATGATAGTTGGTAAAATAGAAATTCTAAAAAGAAATATCATGTTGAAGCATTGACTATATTTATTCTTACGCCATAGCTGGCAATTTCAGTTTGTGACCCCTTGTTGTTTTTCCCATTGGGTCAAGATAATAAAGAGTCATCAATTTTGGGTCAATCACCACTAATTCCCAATGTCTAGATCTGAGTAAGAATAAAACAAACATTAAAATAAATACATTTGTTCATTATTAAAATTATATTGAATAATAATACTTACTGGAAGTTAAAAGGAATTAGGATAATTTCCTTTCCCACAGTAGCAAAATATTTAAATGCATCAGAGAAGTACTCACTCACTTCCTCAATATGTGTATCCACCTGACTAGTGACCGAAGGAACTAAGAATCCAACATTCTTTATATCAAAGTTTGTGGCCTCGGTATATAAATGGTTGTTAAATATTTGTAATTATTTTCATATGTAGAAATAAGATAAAAATGTGTATTGGAATTTTCTATATTGATAGATCCTTACCTTATCCATACTTCTAATATCGAAGTATTCAACCAATCATAATGGAACAACTCTATAATATCATCAAGAAAAATATAATTGTCAAAGTCCCTCCCAGTTGCATCTTCTATTAAATTGATCAACATTTGTAGTCCCGAACTTTGGTTGGCTAAGTATCGACACAAACATTTACATTTACTTCCCAACTCGTCGAATGTGGATTCTAGAATAATAGATGGCTTGGGCATAGGAGGACAACTAGTAGATTTTTTACTTTTTGGTTTGCAAACCTATTAATTAAATTACATACTTCTATTATACGAGTTCATATATGCAGTCAAATATGAAAAACATGGTAGAATTCAAGTATTCCGTGTCATTGATAACCAAGTGTCTAGGCCAACCCACCATAGCACCCTCTGCTTCTTCAACTGTACTATATTCAGGATTAGGTATGGGTAGTGGTTTGTCCCCCATTCCGTCATACACAAGATGGATGGACACACGACAAATGTCATCAGTAATTTGTTGGCAATGCAATGTACCACCCAGGTTGTACACCTTGCCCGCTGCCACAACATTATATTCTAGAACCTCCACTGCAAGTTTATAGTTCATACCAACCTAGATTGAAATAATATAGGTTATATAAGAAGCAATAGAACAGATACATGTTACAACTATATATATTATCATATATATATCGTACTAATAACACAACATATAGAACAAAAACTTACTGCAAATTGTTGTGGTGGGTCATTGGGAGTGCTCCCGTGACCTTCTACAACTGTAGCATGGGCTTGTACCTCATCACTTGAGAGACGCACAATATGAATAGGTTGAGAAGGTTGAGTAGGCTGAAATGAAGACATTATTTCTTGTACTTTTTGTGCTACTAATGCTTCAACCTCCTCTTGTGTAAGACCTCCTGCATGACCTCTTTTAGATTGTGAAGGGACAAAATAAGACTTGAATCCTATGCCAGCTCCTAATCCCCTAACATGGCCAGGATGCTCCTTCGTACCAAAAGCAACTGATAGTTCATCCATGTGGCCAGTTGGGATGAACTTTCCTTCCTTCCTTTGCTCATGGAGATCAATATATTCATAGTTAATAAATATATTAAATCACAATATCAATTAGATATAAATAAATCTAAGTTTGTGGGAGTTACTCTTTACTTAGTTGGGATAAACCTACCATCTTTTGTGCCGCCTCCTTAGTTGCAGGGTTGACAATTTCACCTGCTCGATTCTTCCTAGCATCAATCCATGTCAAGTGTCGGGGTGTACGCTCAACTTGAGTTGTACTAGATTCTTCTCCAGAAGAGGATTGCTTCTCTTGTAGTTGGCGGCAGAAGGCATAACCACCTGGCCCTAAGCGATGATCATGCACATTTTTGGCTTGTCTTTCCTTTTGAGCCTGGTGGATAGCCTGATCATTTAGAATGAGATATTACAATTTAGACTTGGCAAACATGTATAAAAAGATTCACCTCCTTAATTGTATAAAATTAAAGATTCATACAATACATCACAATCTCTATTACCTAAAACTCTTCCGATCTCCTAACTGCAACAAATTTTTCCCACACCTCAGGATCTATAAAAATATATACATCTATTGCTTTCTTCTTTTGTTTAGGATTATCTATAAATTCCCTTGCGAGATATGTCTTAAAACCCCTCCATCATACACCACAATGTTGTAGCACTCTTTTCTTGTGATCGTTTTCATTTAGATGAAAAACACCCTATACATACAAAAGAAGCAATTAATAATGTTGTTTTGAAAAGCAATTAATTCCAAGCAAACTAAATTAGAATCAATAGATAAAAAAACATATTAAAATAATATCACTTCCACTCACAGATATATCTTTCCATATGAGGTCTTTTTTGGCATTAGGAACATCATGCCAATTTTCTATATCTATGAGCACCTTACTGCGTGTGGTCGCCCCTACATAATGCTTGAAAGCACTAGCTTGTTCCCCAACAGGTGCTCCTATGATATCAAACTGGACTAGCAATTTGTCCCCTTTAGCCCTGAGCTCCTGTAGCCTACACATCAGTGTGGGACCTAGACTTTTCTTAGCATCACCACTACCATCCTCATGGTGCTCATGCTCATGCTCAGAATGTTCATCTTCACTCGCCATTTTATAACCTGCAAGTATACATGATAAAAAAAATATGTGATAATAAAAGCACAAGTGATAAGGTATACTTTCTTGAATGATAATAAAATAAATAATTCAAAGAATACATGCCTCTAGTATTGGTTGAGTTGTTAATCAAGGAAAATTCCTTCAACATGGTCTTGACATTTATAATATTCATCGGTGTTATCTTCAACATTTACACTTGCCAAACCAACTGAGAATGGACTGGAATCATCATACTTTTCGTAGTATTCTTCTTCATTTATAGGATCTTCAGTAAACTGTCTTTTTCAATGAAGAATGACAGACCAATTTTTATTTGTCGGGTCATCAATATAGAATACTTGTTTTGCTTGGTCTGCCATGATGAATGGCTCATCTTTCTCACCAATCTTTTCAAAATTCACCAATTTGAAACCCAACTCATCCACTAAAACTCCTTTGTTGTTGTCAACCCAATTACACCTAAAGATAGGAACTCAAAAATTTGTATAGTCCATTTCCCATATGTCCTCAATGACGCCGTAATATGACATCTCAGCTTTGCATGGTCTTTTATCTTTGGCACTAGCAAAATACAACGAACAAGCTTGAACAGTGACCCCACTATTTTGAACTACACTACTTTCATCTTGACGCTTTGTGTAGTATGAAAATCCATTTATGTCATAACCTTCGTATGACATGACATCCATTTTTGGCTTAAAGGTGATCCATTTTATGTTCTCAGCAATATTATTCGGTGATTCAGATAGTTGATTAAATACTTTCTCTTCAAACCACCTAATAAATGTTTGATTATGCTCTGTTGCAAGCCACATTGAACTGGATCACGGATGATTTCTCTTGATAAGATCATTGTGTTCTTTGATGTAGCTACTAACTTCATCGATGTTGTGTAAAATATACAAATGCGCTTGTTCCCACAAATCACGACGGATTCCTTTCACTCGTCCTCCCAGAGTTCCTTTGCCACAATAAGATTCAGTGTGATGAGAATTTTTTAGATCGCTAGAAGTTTCATTGCAATTCAAAAAATCATTACAAAAGTCCATCACCTCCCTAGCCACGTAACCCTCAACAATACTCCCTTTAGGAGACTACAAACCTTACATGCTTCGGCAATATAGATCGAATAGCCACAGGTAAAATTTGTTGCATTAAGGGGTGACAATCGTAAGATTTGAGACCTATCAACTTCAGATCCTTCATTGATACCAATCTACAAATATTAGAAGAGTATCTTTGTGGAACCTTAATATTATACAAGCACTCACAGAAAGTCTTTTTCTCCTTCTTTGACAAAGTGTAACAGGTTGGTGGTAAATATGTGCGGCGACCCCTGATATCCACTGATAATTCTTTTCTTACACCCATTAATTCTAAATCTTTTCTAGATTTGATGCCATCTTTCGTCTTTCCTAGTATGTTCAATAGCGTACCAATGATGCTATCACAAATATTTTTTTGAACATGCATAACGTCAATGCAGTGTCTAATTGCCAAAGATCTCCAATAAGGAAGATCCCAGAATATTGACCTCTTCTTGTATAGAGATTTGTCACATGCGAGTGTATGACTACTTGAACTCTTTCCAAATTCATTAATAATATGTTTCTCCCTATCATATACAACATTTCCTGGTATAGGTTTAGGAGCACTTCATTCCTCAGTTGACCCATTAAAGGTTTTGTGTTTCCTTCGATAAGGATTCACTGGTGGGAGAAATCTCTGATGACCAAGATATATGATTTTACCACCATGTTTCAGTCTGATTGAATCAGTATTTTCCTCACAAACAAGACATTCTTTGTATCCTTTTATGCTATATCCAGACAAATTTCCATAAGCTGGAAAGTCATTAATTGTGCAAAACAACATAGCACACAAACTGAAGATCTCTTTACGTGAAGCATCATATGTCATAATACCTTCTTCCCATAGTTTCATTAGATCATCTATTGGAGGTTGAAGGTAAACATCAATATCATTTCCAGGTTGCTTGGGCCCTGATATCAATATTGACAACATGACATACTTATTTTTCATACACAACCACAGAGGAAGATTGTATATAACAATCATAACAGGCCACGTGCTATGTTGGCTACTTAATGTACCATAGGGATTCATTCCATCTATACAGAGTCCAAGTCTTAAGTTTCTTGGTTTGTTACCAAATTGAGGGTATAATA
Organism: Alisma plantago-aquatica; assembly: GCA_963693085.1. Lineage (NCBI taxonomy): Eukaryota > Viridiplantae > Streptophyta > Magnoliopsida > Alismatales > Alismataceae > Alisma > Alisma plantago-aquatica. The sequence goes on along the minus strand of OY856409.1, from coordinate 1,483,052,060 downwards.
AATCAATTTTCTTCCATTGTGGTGAATCAGATGCATGTCGTAGGATGCCATCATCATTGGCCTTTAACCCCCCATGCCAAGAAAAATTTTGCGCATCTTCTGTATTAGCAAATAAGCGTTGAAATCGTGGTATTATTGGTAGATACCACATCACCTTGACAGGAGAGCCATTTTTAGCCTTAGCTGAATTTGTGGTCTTATACCTTGACGCACCACATTTTGGACAATTTATTAAATTACTATAGTCCTTCTGAAACAACACACAATCATTTGGACATGCATGAATCTTCTTGGCCTCCATTCCCATTGGGCACATTATTTTCTTTGCTTGATATGTTGAAATTGGAAGCTCATTGCCTTCAGGAAGAATTTCTTTTAACAAATACAACAGTGAAGTGAAACTCTTATCGCTCCACCGGTTTTGAGCTTTAAGAGTATATAATCGTATCACAACACTCAACCTTGTGAACTTAGAAAAACCCTTATATAAAAGTTTTTTAGCATCATGGACTATGTTTGCAAATAAAGAAGGTGGATCAATGACATTGTCCTGACAACTGCGTAGCATCTCATCAACCATATCATCCTGAATCGGGTCATCCTGAATTGGTTCATCATTGAAATTATCATCATTATCTATACCTTCTATGCCACAACTATTAGTATCGACATTTTCTGATCCATTATTAATTTTCTCTCCATGCCAATACCATTCATTATAACCTTGTATGATCCCATTGCATATGACATGATCCTTAATTTCCTCAGCAGTATCAACTTTCAAATTGTTACCACAATTTCTACATGGACAATAGAACCTATCTATAGGTAGTTTCCTATGTTCCTCAGCAAATCTGATAAATTCATTAAGACCTTTGGCAAATTCTGGACTACAATGGTTCTTGAAAGACATCCAACTTCGATCCAATTTCTATATCACATTAAAAATTAATTATAAAACTAAGCATTTAATATTGATACTATAAGATGTAAGTTTTTATTGATAGGAAGTTAATTACTTTTATACTAAAGTGTACCACCTATCCCATTTTTGAATATTTAATCTCATTAGTAACTGTATAATGTATGTTTAGTTTTGAAGAAAATTTCAGCAGCATTTCCCCTAAGTTCTCCAAGTACACCGATGTAAATGGTAAATAACCACTCACATATGTACCCAGAGAACAAATGAGGAAATACTACTAAAATTTTCTTCAAAACTAAACATACATTATAAAGTTACATCCTAAGTGAGATTAAATATCCAAAAACAGTCCCAAACCAGGGACTATCCAAAATTTACTCCTATGAGTAAATTTTGAACGAGTTTCTAAGTTGATACATGCATAAATGTATTATTGTCATATTTATATATTAAGTTAAACATCATGCATTCGATGATCTCATATATAAACCCTAAAGTGTCAATCTGAGACTACACAATGTCTACCCTCATATTTCTGGAATGTCTACCAAGCGCTACCGTATGTATTAAATATTTGAATCAAAATGAAGCCTAATGGCACATTGGGAGAGTGAGAATATTATACCTCACTTGAAGGCTGAAGAAGAAATATATGCAAGTCAACAACACCTGCAAAAAACACAAATACATGATTCAATTCTCTTATAATGTAAGGCATTAGGGCCAATATACATCAATATTAGAGGAGCAGGAAGATTTTAACAAATGCAGTTCAGCAACTCAGCCAACACGGTCGTGCTACCCAGCATGGCCGTGCTACCTAACAAATACATTCACTCAGCCACAGCCACCACGGCCGTACTACTACCCAACACGGCCGTGCTACCTAACATATACATTCACTCAGCCACAGCCACCACGGTCGTGCTACCCAGCACGACCGTGTTACCTAACAAATACATTCACTCAACTACAACCATCACGGCCGTGCTACCTAACAAATATATTCACTCCAAACCTCTCCTCAATCGCGGCATGACAATAAGAAGAAAAACGGTCGTGGTTATGGCAGGATCGTGCTACTACCACCAGCACCCATCGCTACCCACTGTCGACCCTAGCCCCGACCGCAGCACCCATCACCACCCACCACCGGACCCCAGCCCTGACCACACCAGCCCCCACCTTCCCCGCCTCTCCTTTCCAACCGAGAAGGGCTCTTCGACGACGATACAACACGTACAACCGAGAAGCTTGCAACTGATTTTTGGTTAATAAAATGTACCTTGTGACCTTTAGTTGGCGGCGGCTGCACAACACGTACGGCTCGGCGGCGGCACGACACGGCTCGGTGGCGGCACAAAACGGGTCGTCTCCTTGGACACGGAGGCCACAACACGACTCGGCTCGTTGGACATGACGGCAGAATCGGAAGGACACGAAGATGGGCTCCTTGGACACAACGACAGAGAAGGAGGGGGTCTCTAGCATTGTGCTTTCGAGCAAAATGAAATGAAACATAATTCGATCAGGTCTATCACGCATTTTGTTATCAGCCTGACCTTTAGCGTCGGTTAACTGAAAAAACCGACGCTACAAGTCGGGTCTATAGGGTCGGTTATTTGAGAAAACCGACGCTAAAGCCTAAGTGGTGCCCGAAATTTCGTAGACCATCTATAAAGTCGGGTATTTGAAAAAACCGACCCTAGAGGTTAGTATCTATAAGGTCGGTTATCCATAAAAACTGACCCTAGAGTTCAAAAGTAGTGCCCACGTTTTTGTTTGACCCTATAGCATCGGTTATTTGGAAAAATCGATGCTAGAGTTCGAGGCGTGAAGCCAAAATCGTGTGAATTTTTTCCGCGGGAAACCTATAAGGTCAGTTTTTATGATAAAATTGATGCAATAGTCTATTAGGTTGGTTATTCTAATAAAAATGACGCTATGGGCAGTGACGTTACTAGACAAAAATGTAGTAGTGATCTATAATGAATATCCATTTAGATATATGTCTATACATACACACATATATATGTATATATCACTGCCCATCTCATTCATAGCCATGCAAAGCAATGAAATAATTTACTTGGATGGCACTCAGTTTATAGTATGAAAATCATATATATAATTGCAATAAATTGGATATTTAACTAATTAATGTGGTTAACATAATTATGTGAGACCTTGATCAATTAGACATGATTTCATAATAGACTAGATTTTTACTTGAGTTAATATAGTCACTCTCATAATTGCACCTACAATGATAATAAGGCTAGTTAAGACTCACATAAGGTCAGTAAAGGCTTGCACAATGCTCCCACAGATCTCATAAGGCCGGTTAAGGCTCACATAATGCTCCCCAAAGAGCTCATAAGGTCAGTTTAGGCTCACAAAAGGCTGATTTAGGCTCACATAATGACATTGAGAGGACACCATCAGGATAACATGGTTTATTAATGTTAAACATGATTTCTTATTTTCTTAATGCATTTTCATGACAATGATACATAATGTTCCCTTTCAAAACATAAAAATCTAAATAGTATAGAACATGAACTCGTAGCATGTGTATGATTTTTCCATAAGCATATAATGAGTACTAAAGTACTTCTAATTTAATTGAATCGTTAGGAATACATAAGCGAATAAAATAAACCATGAATCCTAATTTAATAGTCAGTGTTCAAGACCACTTACCTGATCCTAATGGAGTGACACAAATAGTGGCATGAGTTTTGATCAACCCTAAGTATCTTGTCCAATATATAAATAAATTATTTATCATGATTGACCTAGGGTTTTAGGGTTTTCAATAAAGCATGAGAAGTAGGTTTGGAATCTAGGTCTAAAACATTGACCATCAGATAAATCATAAAAACTAATGAAAATTAATATCCAAGTTGTTATCATTTGAGCTACGTAGATATTTCTATCAATTGTAGAAGTCAACTCCTATAAACCAATCAGAGTCAATATAACTCAATTAAATCAGTATACGAAGGGCACAATGATCAATGTGCCCTAGGATCCATTTATCATCCTTATGCATGACATGGGATAAATTAGCTAATAGAATCTTTTCAACTATCATGCAATTCATATCAAAATGAATTGACAAAATACCAGTACCTATGTTGATATGACACATAAATGCTTCATTTTAAGGCAATAAGGTCAAAGCATTTCCTATATTCTTCCTCATCAATCCATGGTATGAGTAGCTCTCTTGGAGCATGATTGTATAACCCAAACTCATTCCACAGACCAAATCTTGCTAGAAACTCTCACCCAACACAATATCCTACCGAACATAGTGAACTTTTGCTAAGGATACATAGAGCATTGGATCCCTAGGTCCATGCCCTTACAAAGCTAGATTAGAGCATTTTCAAAAAAAATGGAAAACAACATCACGGTGATAAAGAGTGGTGGTCAAAGGCATATGTACACTTACAATCATATGACGAAGGTGTAAGATGAACCACACAAACATGCCTTGAAGACCATTGTCTTCTCCAGTGAGGTGGTTGGGTTTTAGGGGAACATCTAGATGATAACTCACTGCTCTTATTCATGGATACAAAATCATACATGAGGTGAGGAAGCTTATAGGGTCATTAATAGGAAAAATGGAGGCTAGAGATGCTGGGTCGAGGTCATCGTCAATGGCAATGAAGCTAAAATTAATGGTGGATTCTTGACATCTCTCAAGTAAAAGTGGAAAAGGAGGAGATCTTGTGGGAGTCATATGGTTCTCTAAAGATCAATGGTCTCCATTTTTGTGTTGAGTACTGGACTGGAGAAAGCACTACATTAGCCGAAAGAAGAGGAGAAAATGGGGGCTTTTGGGCATTTTTGCGATAATGGGACCTAGGGTGGTGAGTCAAGGATCTCTAGACTTGGAAAGGACTCCTAAAATAGATGGTCAGAAGAAATGGGGAGGACATGGAGGAGAGAGGGAGATTTTTGTTGAGGTGGTAGTATGGACTATTTCCTCCTCAACACCAAAAATATGTGAGGTAGGAGACAAAGTCCCTTCCCTCCATTAAAAATCTAACATTAAAGACAGGAGCATGTTTAATTGAAACAATAGATAACACATGAAACAAAAACTTAGATACATTATCCGCGATCTAGTATATTGAAAATAATTAGGTGTATTTATTAGATAACTAGGCTAATATATACATGATTCTTTACCCTTTTCATTCTAACACTAAAAGGCATATCTAGGACTATCCAAAAATAGTAAAATTTGGTGTCTTACCTAAAATAACCGTGAAGAATCCAAAAATCAACTTAGATCTTAAGTTAGATCTAGTAAATTGTGTTCTTTACATGATTAGATACTTATGGTAATTAATGCATTCATAATTATTGAAAAGGACTTACATTACCTGAATTAAAGGGAAACACTAAAATCATATAATATACTAATATAAAAATCAAGGGAACATATAATGCACATATGTGGTGATAAATTCATTTTCAACTCTAATTGGTCATCCTGAAACAACTAAGTCTCGTTTTTTGTATTATTTGATTGAATGCTAACCAAGATATAATTATCATATTTGTGGGTTACTCTAGGGTTCACTTATACTGGGACCAAATTAAATCATGCCACTTGGAACAAGTATTAATTACTTGAACTAGAATAAGTGGACATAAAAAAAAGCAAATTAGGTCAACTTAGGGTTGCACTTTATTAAACATAAAGGAAATATGACACTAGATATTTTTATTTAAATTTATTACTAACATGAAATTTAGGGTTGTTCTAGTTTACCTACCTTATAGAAATTTCATCCTTAAAATTGTTGTGCACTAATATAGTAGTACCCACCTTTGGGTTTCAAATATATGAACACTAATACTTTAATCTTGTTATAAGAGCTCATAGTTATGCATTAATGTGTCCATAATACAACATCATCATGGATAACTATATTGTGTCGAACACGATTCACAAATCTACCATGGCATAGGTGCTCACCTACCTTTATCATTAGCATAATATTATTATTCATAATAAATGAGTCAATTGATATGAGTTATGCACATAACCTTGCACCAAAGTTCTGATTGATCTAAAGATATCATTGCACCAAAGTTCTCATTGAACCAAATTGATCATTTCTCCTAAGAGCTCATTGTATCAAATTGCTAATTGTACCAAAGTGCTAATTTACCTTGGAGAATCACTAAATTAACATTACTTATTTAAGATTACTCTTGTTATCTTATTTTATCCTCATAACTTAATAATGAATGTGTTTACCATATTAACTTAGAATAAATAATGTCTTTTACTAACAAATTGTATCAGGTTTAGGTGACTATCTAATTTAGGTCTCCAACATCACCCATCTCTATGACATCTGCATATATGTGTTGACCATGCACATACCCAACAATGTGAGACCTCATCAAGCAACTCCCCACCAACTCAATAGCAAACATGTCCCATGCCACATGCACTATTGATAGATAAAGAGGTGCACAATAAGTCTTAGTGGTCATGACATCTCCTCTACAATCCTAAATTGGTTTGCACTGACCATTGAGAAAAATAGAGAACATGCCACATGTGACAGTCGATACACAATATCCAAAAATAGATGGAAACTTGTATTTCTTGCACAATTTTCTACCTTTAACAATTCCTAAAATAATAGGGATATGGATTGTAACATTTTGACTCATTGCTTCAATATAGGATAAATAAGTAGATATGTGTCTAGTGGACCTAAAGGGATATCAACCTAATTGAGAATCATGAATGTGATCTATGGAAAATTCCATACCTTTGGCTCTCACATCAAGTTTGTAACACCCAAAATTTGAACACATTCACATGTGTACAAGCATCAATCCCTAACTCAAAATATTGTTATGGTATCAAATTCTATATCACCCCAAGTTTAAACACAATGACATGAGAGCAAGCATCAATTCTTGACTAATAATATTGTTGGGGTATCAAACATCTTGAATATAATGCACAATAAATAATTGGATGTTTAACCAACTCAAGATCCCATTGCAGTTCTCATTCTTAAGAAGTTTTCATAAAAAGGAAGCTTAATACCAACTTATGATATTGTTCAAAAAGTACATTAAAAGGCTAGAATTCATGGATAAAAAAACTTAGGTGTATAATGGCACCCCACCAAGGGACTCCTAGTCTTTCATTGGGTCCTTTTATCCTTAGGATGATGTCCTAGTCCTTCCCTGCTACATACATCTTATCTATAACCATGAAAAACAACTAAAAGAACTACGTGAGTGGCACTGAGTAGTTATAACATGAATGTAGTATATATAATTGAATGACATGAAATGAATTGGACATTTAATTACTTAATGAGGTCAACAAATTTGCAGGTGAACTTGATTAACTTGACATGATTTCATAATAGAATGGATGTTTACTTGAGTTGATATAGACACTCCCTTGATTGTACCCACAAAGATCATAAGTATAGTTAAGGCTCATATAAGGTTGGGTAAGTCTCACATAATGCTCCTATGGAGATCATAAGGCCAGTTAAGGATCACATAATTCTCTCTAAGAGATCATAAGGCCAATTAAGTCTCACTTAAGGCTGATTAAGGCTCACATAAATTGTTGAGAGGACTATACTAACATAACTTAATTTTTTTAATCTTAAACATAGTTTGCATAATTTCTTAATTCACTAGCATGATGTGATACATAATGTTCCTCTTGAAAGCATAAAAATCAGAATAGTATAAAACATGAATGCTTAGAATGTGTATGATTTCCCATAAGCATATAATGAGTACTAATGTACTTGTACTTTATTTGAGCCATTAGGAATACATAAGCGACTAAAAATAAACCATGAACCCTAGTTAGATTCTTAGTGTGCATGACCAGTGAGCCTGAGGAGTGACACTAACAGTGGCTTGAGTCTTAATCAACCCTAATTATCTTGTTAATAGGTAAGTACATTATTTATCATGATTGAACCTATGGTTTTAGGTTATTTAATAAATCATGGAATTTAGCTTGGGAATTTGAGTCTAAAACCAAATCCATTCGATAGATCCAGAGAAAATGATTAAAATTCACAAATGGGTTGTTATTATTTAAGCTTTGTAGCTTTTTCTATCAATTATAGAATATCAGACTCATACTGATCCATCAGAGTCAAGATAACTCAACTAAATCAATATCAGAAAATCAACAGTATGCAAGGGGAATAATGAAAAATTTACTCTAGGATTCATTTCCCAACCTTATGTGTGATAGGGGATAAAATAGTCAATCAAATATTTTTAATTGTAGCACTATTAAAGATCTAATGAACTAACAGAATATCAGTAAAACCCATGTTGGTGTGACACATAACTGCTTGATTTGAGGGAAGAAAGGTCAAGGCACTGCTTGCCTTCTTCCTAACCCATCCATGGCATGAGTATCTTGTTTTGAGCCTGAAGCATTGACCCAAATTCACTCCATGGACCATATCACACATGAAACTCCTACCCAACTTGCTCTCCTATCATTGTCGAACACGGAGAGCCTTTGCTGAGGCTCCCTAGAGTATTGGAGCTCCAGGTCCATGCCACCAGCAAATATAGAATAGAGCAAGGGGCTCAAAAATGAAAAAAGAAACATTGTGTGGTGAGGACTGGTGGTAAAAGGCATATCTAGACTTATAATCATCTGATGGAGGTGTAAGAAGAAAAAGTGTAACCTAAACCATACAAAATGCATCAATGACTGTTTCCTTCTCCAACAAGGTGTCTGTGATTTAGGGGCATAATTAGATGATAACTCAGCACTCTTAAGCATGGGTACAAGAGAGTACATGTGGTGATAATTCTTATCAGGTCATTAATTTGAATAGCGATCAAATATGTTGGGTTGAGGTTGTTGTCATTGATAATGAAGCTTGATTTTTCAGAACACACTTGACTAATCTTTGACTGAAATTGGCATATGAGGGGATATTTTAGGAGCCCTACGGTTCTCTAAAGATAAATAAACATAATGTTTCTGTTGAATATTGGATTGGGAATATGTTGCGCCAATCAGAGGAAGAGGAAAAATTGGGGCTTTTTGGTGTTTTTGTAATAATGGGACCTAGTGGCCAAGTCAAGGATCTCTGGACTCAAAAAGGAAAAATAGGTTCTAACAATGAATGGGAAGGACTTGGAGGAGAGTAGGATATTGAGGTTGAGGAGGTAGAGAGGATTCTTTCCTCCTTAACATGAAAAATGTGTGAGGTAGGAGATAAAGACCCTTCCCTCTGATCAAAATGCAAAGTTTAAGAGGGAAATCTATATAATGAAATGCTAGGTAAAGTGTGACATCAAAACTTAGATACATGATATGTGACCTAGGCGTATCGATGATAATTAGTGTATTTATTAGATAACTAGGTCAATACATAAATCTTCAACCTTTCATCTTATCAGTAAAAGCCAAATCTAGGACTATCCAATCTTAATGAAAATTGGCATCTTACCTAACTCCACCGTAAGGAATCCAAAAATCAACTCAGACCATACATTTAAGCTAGTGATTTATGTACTTTACATGATAACATACTTAGGGTAATTGGTGCATCAAAAGGACTCACATTACCAAAATGGGACAGAAGCTCTAATATCCCATTATTTACTCATATAAAAGTCATCAGAACATATTATACATGTGTGTGAAGTCAATGTCCATTTAAACCTAACTAGTTGTTGTGTATTTTTTTATTGTGATGCAAATCAAGATATAATTATCATATTTGTGGCTTAATCTAGGGATTATTGGTATATTGGGACCATATTAAATCATGTCAGGTGTAACAAGTATTCATAACTTCAATTTGGATAATAGGACAAATGAAATATAAAATTAGGTCAACTTAGGGTTTCACCTTATCAAACGTGAGGTTAATTTGGGACTAGATATTTTTATCATATACAATGAAATTGTAGGGAATTTACAACCTACCAACCTTATAGAAAATTTGTCTTGAAAACTTTTTTTCACTAAATAGTACTTCCCACCTTTGGGTTTCATATATATGTACACTAATACCTTAATATTGTCATAAGGACTCATAATTTTGTGCTCACATGTTCATTATATGACATTAACATGGATAACTATATCATGTCCAACATGATTAACAAATCTAATACATGCATATGTTAGTAACAAAGCTTGAACGGTAAACCATCCTTCATCATCTACCATGGAACAAGTTCTCACATACATTCATCACTAGCATAATCTTAAGTTCTCATAACTAATGAGTCGATTAAGGTGAGTTCTTCACATAACCTTGCACCAAAATTCTCATGTTCGAAAGAGCTTATTGTATCAAAGTGCTCATTGCACCAAAGTGCTCATCTCTCCCAAGAGCTCAGTGCACCAAAGTACTTATTTACCTTGAAGAATCACTTAATTAACATTACTTTCTTAAAATTACTTTTGTTAACTTTCTTGATCCTCATAACTTAATCATTACCTTCTAACCTTGGAATAAATAATGGCTTTTACTAATGAATTGTAATAGGTTTAGGTAACTAACTAATTTTGGTCTTTGGTATCACATGTATTTGTGACATCCCATATATGTGTTGATCATACACATACCCAACGATGTGAGACCTCATTATGAAAGTATCCTCCAACTCCATATTGCACATGTCCCATACCATATATACTAGTGAGGGAGGAAGAGGTACATAATAAGTCTTAATGCTCATGAGATCTCCTCTACCTCCCTCTCTTTTTGACCATTGAGAAAAAGATAAGACATGCCAGAATGATGGTTCATACACCAAATCCAAACTAGATGGAAATATGTTCCTAATACACATAACCTAGTATACATAAACCTATTAACTAATATTTCTATCATGATTTTCTACCTTTATCAATTCCTCAAACAATAGGTATGTGTATTCTGACTTTTTACTTCATTGATTCAATCTATAATTCATAAGTAGATATGTACCTAGTGGACCTAAAGGGATGTCCACCTAATTGATAATCGTGAGATTGTTTGGTAGCCAATTATCCCTTTCACTCTAATACGAAGTTTGCAACACCACAAATTTAAGCACATTCACATGAGCAAAAGCATCAATTCCTGATTCATAATATTGCTGGGATATAAAATTATGTATCACCCCATGTTTAAATGCATTTATATGAGTGGACGCATCGATTTCTAACTCATAATATTATTGGGGTATCAAATATCTTGAATATAATTCATAACAAATAATTGAAAGTTTAACCAACTCAGGATCACATTGCATTTCTCATTCTCAATAAGTTAACATAACTAGGAAGATTAATACCAACTTATGACCATTCAAAAACTATACATAAATAAACTAGGAATAATGAATAAAAGAAAACTTCGGTGGATAATGGCACCCCACTAGGGCACTCCTGGTCTTTCATTGGGTCCTCCTCATCCTTAGTCTGATGTCTTAGTCCCCTATACCCACTACCTATGGACATCTCATCCATATCCATGCAAAGCAACTAAAAAACTATGTGAGTGGCACTGAGTAGTTATAACATCAAAATCACATATATAATTGGAATGACTTAGAGGCACTGATTAATTATAACATCAAAATAATATATATAATTGAAATGTAATTAAATGACATGGAATCTTAAATAATTAACATGATCTTAACATAATTACGTGAGAACTTGATCAACTTGACATGATTTCATAATAGATTGGATTTTTACTTGAGTTGATATAGTCAATCTCTCGATTGCACTCACAATGCTCATAAGGTCAGTTAAGGCTCACATAATGTTCATGTGGAGATCACAAGACTTTTTAAGGTTCAAAAATTCTCTAACAGAGCTCATAAGGCTGATTAAGGCTCACATGATGCCAATTAAGGCTCACATAATATGATTGATAGGACTACATCAACATAACTGATTTCTCAATACTAAACATGGTTTTCATACATTCATGATTCGTTAGGATGACAATGGTACATAAAACTCCATTTGAAATTATAAACTTGAAAATAATATAGAACATGAGTTCTTAGCCTGTGCATGTTTTCCATGAGCATATAATGAGTACTAATGTACTTGCACTTTAATTGATCCATTAGGAGTACATAAGAGAATACAATAAACCTAAAACCTAATTTAATAGTTAGTGTTCATGACCACCCACCTAAACATAAGGAGTAACAAAAATTGTGGTATGAGTCCTAATGAATCCTAATAATCATGTCCAACATATAAATACATTATTTATCATGATTGAACCTAGGGTTTTAGAATTTTCAATAAAGTGTTGAAGTGGGTTGGAAATACAAGTCTTAAACCATGACCATCTGATAGATCTATAAAATTGATCAAAATTTATATATGGGTCATTATCATTTGAGATCTATATAATTTTTTATTATTCATAGAAGATCAAACTCATACTAGCCAATCAGAGTCGAGATAATTCAATTAAAATGTATATTGGAAAATTTGTGGTATACAAAGGGCATTATCATAGATGTTCCCTAGGATTCATTTCTCAACCTTAGGCATGATAAAGGCTAAAACAAACAATCAAATCTTTTCAATTGTTGCACGATTCATATCAAAATGAGCTGACAAAATACCAGTAAAACATAAGTTGGTGTGACCTAGAAATTTTTGATTTGAAGGAAGTAAGGTTACCACCTGCCTTCTTCCTCATCGAGCCAAGGAACGAGTACAACGTCTATACCCTAAAGCTCTAACCCAAACTAGCTCCATAGACCAAACCTTGTGGGAAATTTCTACCCAACATGATCTCCTATCAGCACCGAATATCACAAGCTTTTATTGAGGGTCCCTAGAACCTTATAGCTCAAGGTCCATGCCACTGACAAATATGAAATAAACCAGGGGGATCCTAAATCGAAAACAACATTGTAGTGATAAAGAGTGGTTGTTAAAGGAATATTTAGACTCACAATCATCCGATGAAGGTGTTAGAAGTAGAATTGTTACGTGAAACACACAAACATTCATCATCGACCATTTTCTTCTTCAACGGAGTGAATGGGATTTGGGGGCATAACTATTTGATAACTCAGCTCTCGTAAGCATGGGTACAAGAGAGTATATGTGGTGATGACACTTATTGGGTCATTAAGTTGTCAATGGTGGTCGGATTATTACCGTGGTGAGGATGCTTACTGGGTCGTTAAATTGTCAATGGGTCGCGGTCATCATCAACGATAATGAAGATCAACTTTGAGGAGGATCCTTAACTGATCTTGACTAAAATTTGCAAACGAGGATATCTTCTAGGAGTTGTACAATTATCTAGATATCAATAGGTATCACTTTTCTATTTAGTGAACTAGAGAAGGAACTTCATCACCATGAGGAAGAGGAAAAAATTGAGGCTTTTGGGCATTTTTGCAATAATGGGACCTAAGGGTAGAGTCAAGGATCTCTAGACTCATAAATGACTCTTGAAATAGGTGATTGGGAGAAATGGGAAGGACATAGAGAAGAAAAGGAGATTGATGTCAAGATGCTAGTGGGGATTGTTTCCTCTTTAGCATAGAAAATATGTGAGATAGGAGACAAAGTTCCTACTCTTTGATTGAAAATAACATTTTAAGAGAGGAAGTTGTATAAATGAAAAAATGGGTAGAGCATGGCATCAAACCTTAGATACATTACAAATGACCTTGGTATATCAATGATAATTAGGTGTATTTATTGGATAAACATGTTAATATGTACATGATTCTTCACCTTGTCATCCTAACTTTAAAAGGCATATCTAGGACTATACTATCTTAGTGAAGTTTAGTGTCTTACCTAATTCATCTATGAGGAATCCAAAAACCTAAATTTTCCCTATGTACATTACAAAATATCCCTCATCTTACTATTTGTTCTTGCATGTTATATTCCCTTACAATTCTCTCATCATATTATAAGTTGTCCATCCTCCTTACATTTTTAACAAGAATATATCCATTCCACTTATAGTTTATATATGTATATATGAACGTCTTATTAACATACATGTATTGTAACAATCCTAAAACTTCATATTAGAAATAAGTCTAACAAATTTTCCTTTATGTTCAATAAGGTGAAACCCTAAGCTGACCTACTGATTTTTTTCTTTGTCCAGTTATAAAATTTGAAGTTATGAATACTTATTACACCTCACATGATTTAATATGGTGTCAATATATGAATAAATCTAGAGTAATCCAAAAATATGACGATTATTTCTTGTTTCACATCATAGTCAAATAATACACAAAACCTAGCCCTACTTGTGTAAGAACAACTACTTAGGGTTTATATGGAAATTAACCCCATATGCATTCATAATATGTTCTCTTGATTGTGATGGGTATATAATAGGATATTAGCTATTTTCTTCCATTTTGGTAACGAAGACCTTTTGAGTAATTATTAATGTATTGATTACTCTCAGTATATAATCATGTAAAGCACACAATTTTTTAACTCAAATATTGTAAAGGGTGTTTTTATAGGAAAATCAATGAGAGAGAAAATGCCTTATTAAAAGTCTTTTAATTCCAAAATTAGTGCTGCCTCTTCCCCCTCAATCCCTTATATACAAGGCTATACTTCTTGCCTCTTATTCCTTTCAATTATCCTAAATTTAAAGAAAAGAAAAATAAGCACCTTAGATCATATTATACTAAGATCCATAAGTGAGTGGATATTTCTTTTTCTTATAATAATGTGAGTGACTTATCCACTTCCTTTGGATATTTTCGTGCCTTTGCAAGGCACAAGCTCGTCCAAACTCTTTGCAAATTCATCCTTCAAATTTTGGTTGAAGGGTTCTTTAATTAATATATTTATTTTTGCATTAAATTGAATTATGGTTTCAATTATGCATAAATATTGATTATTTTAATATCAAGATTCTCTCTCCTACAAATTAATTCAAATGAGGCGCCCCTCTCATTTTCTTTTCTCTACACGATGCCAAGAAACATAAGGGACCTTATTTAAGTGGTATTTTGCATATTGAACCCTAGGTTTTCGGGTAAATTGCACTTTACACCAAAACTGGGTTTTAATGCACAAACATTGCTCAATAAGCTCTATCTTAGTGCTCTAGCTTGTGGAAGCCATACCACTACATCATACTCACTCTTATGACATTTCAACATCTGAGGAACATTTCATGTTGTACAATTTGCAAGTTAGCCCCTCAACTTCGGTAATTTGCACTTTAGTCCAAAATTAACAAAACAATGTTTCAACATTATTCAAAAAGGACTGAAATTGAAATATAAGTTCCTCTTGAGCCTTAATTACTTTTCAAAAATTAAGAGAAAGCATCTAATCAACTTTATTAGGCAAAACACCTAGGGTTAGAACATAACCCAAGTCAGGGATGTTACAAATTATAAACCCCTAATAAGGATTTCGTCCCTGAAATCCCAGATAAAGGAAAATAGATATTATTTATTCATCATACTATCTTGTCTCCACATAATATTTCATTGTTATGGAGACACCATAAAGCTTTGATCAACATAAAATTATTCCCCACAAGTTTATCATAGAAGGGTTCACACGGGACACATACTCCACTGTCCTTTTTATTATTGATTGTGGAGTTGATTCTGTGTCAGGTAACACTTTCCTTATTACTTGTACTAACTATCTCAATAGTTGTACATTTTATCATCATAAGGAGAATTTACTTATCAATTAAGAATTTATCTTAAAGATATCTTTAATTATTTTGTTCATGCAAATCAGAAAGCCCTAACATATGATGTTCATACTATTTTACATGATTATCTGATTTCATGGTTGACCATTCCAAATAGTCAACATAAACCATCTGATATTTCTTTAGATATCAGGATCTCTTACCTTGGTATCTATCACGTGTGTTTAAAACACATCACATATTTATGTACCTTTCATCTTGGAACATCACTTGTTATATATATCTTCACCTTGGAACCAAAGTCTAAGATAAACTGATACTTATCTAAGTATTCATCACATGAACATTTTTATCTTATGCACATCAAGTGTCCTAAGACCCACTTGATTGCCATGTCCTAAAAAGGAAAGAAAATAAGGAATCATTTTCCTCTTATTATTTCATGTATTTTCAACTATTCTTGAAACATTCATTCTTCCTCACATCCTAGGTTCCTTGCCCTCAGCATAGGAATTTATAAGGATGTATACATAATATTATTCCTTTCTTTATCATTATCTAACATGTTCATGAGCATCTTGTGATCTTCATCACATTTCTCATTTCTACACTATGGGAAAAGATCTTTATTAACTTTATTGGACAGGGATCATTTCCCTTGTTCTCGCTCTTATCTTATGAGGAGTATGATTTTTACTTCCTCATATACACTTACTCATCTAAGATTAGCTCAGATTTCTCTTTCTTGAACTTAGGATATGATATATTTATTCATTCCATATTTCTAATTTCATGATACTCATTATATTGTCTCAGAATGACTACTTGATCAGAGTAATAAAAAAGATAACAATCTAAGAGTTTCCATACTCACTTTATCATCAATAGTTGTATCCCTGGCCAGGGTATATAAATATTGAGATTAAGTAGTATGCACTTTGTATACTATTATTTTCCTTCCATTTCATATTATCACAAGCATAAGATTTAGCATTCCTGAATTTTATCCAGGCACCTCTTCTATACCTCATCCTTTTCTCGTAGATGTAAGAACAATATAAAACATCTATAATGTTACTATGCAAAATGTAAGTCCTCTTAGGACTAATCAAGTAAAACTCAATCAATTACTTTCTCAATTTAATCTAGGAAACCATAAAAGACATATTAGAATGACATTATTTTGTCTAACCTGTCATGATTCGTGGATGGTTCACTGCCTCAGGCTGATTCTACCTCAGAGGTTGATTTACCATAACATTTTTGGCTAAGCAATCTCTTGCCAAATGTCCTACCTATCTACACTGGTAGCAAATTCTGGGTGCTAGATATGGTCTAGACGGTTCTTTACCCTTTCTAGATGACCATTGCCTTGGTGGACTAGGCCCTGGTTGTACCGATGGTACAAAAAACTTCTTCATTTTGGAACTACGAGGCCTCTATTTCTGGATTTGGATAAGCCTTTTCTCAATTCTTCCTTTACATTCCTTTTCTGGACAATTAGGTCTGATATGTCCAGGCTTCCTACACCTATGGAAGATCCTAGTTTCAGATTGTATCATATTCCTTTCATCATTATTCATTGCTCCAACAGGCTGATGTTGAGCAGGAAACCTATTGGAGTTCAACACTTCATCATTGGGGGCTGGTAGTCTAGGTTGCATTGCTAATGCACGATCTACTATGTGCATCATAGCTGTCCTAAATTGATCAAACAGAGCAGGGAAAGATGGGATCTCTATCATGGCTAGGTCATACTGGGGCTATGCAGGTGTATGTTCTTCTCTGCTCTGATCCCCTGCATCCCTTATTGGTGCAACATTGCTACTTTCTGTAGCAAACTCCTCATGTGACCCAGTCATCTTCAAGTTCTTCTTCTCCTATATGAGCAGAAGACACTATCAGATACACTGGAAGACACTAGAGCAGACTCTACTACCTTAGTCCTATGTATATGTAGACTCAGCGAACCTAGAGCTCTGATACCACTAAATTGTGGCATCCAACTCACAAAAAAGGATTTACTTAAGTGAAAGTGAATCATTTGCAGTGGATTACTGAAAGTCACTAAAAATTAAAACTTTTTTCAAAGAGATCCAAACATAGGAAAACTCTTTCATCAAGAACCAAAGTATAACATTTACATCCTGGATCATAAGTACATGACTTGTACCATCTCTTCTCGAGGATTATAACATCAGCTGCCCTATTAACATTATATACAGTCAACATAAGAACCTCGAGGCTTCAAGCCAAAATCTCATATCGATTAATTAAAAGTACTAACTATAAATTCCAAGGACCTGAGAGTATAGAGATGACACATAGGACTACTATCTATACAAAACTTGGCAGCCAGAGCCTCCACCTGAGTTATCACTGTTGTCCATGTTGTTGTTGCTACTTTTCCCTTAATATAGGGTTCCTGCTTCTTATTTTGCGTTTACCTAAAAAGTTGGATCCCACGGGGTGAGACAATTGTAAATTCCCCAACGGGAGATATAACTCTCCGCCAAAACATTGTTATAGCAGTTTATTATAATACTACTGAGCAGGAGTTCTTATATATTAACAATAGTATTAATCATTGAATGAACAGAGTAACGTAATCTCCTTTCCTAAGGAGAGCATTGCATTTATCCATGATAGAATCATAATTTATCCATCTACTTGCAATGAGTATAAAGAGATATTAATAACATCTATCAACTAGAGATGCATAAAAGAAATGTAATATCGGCCAATGAATTTCTGTATTCAATCCTTAAGCAAACATGCTATACGCTGATTACATTTTACAATCACACTTATGCCCTGAGGAGATGAGGTATACCGCTCATACTCCAAAAGACCATTGTGAAGTTGAAATCGGTACCATACAAGGTCAATGGAAGAGCCGGCTTCCAAGACCTCTCACATCTCAGTCAGTGTGTGACAACATACATGACATCTTGTGTCTCTGCTAGATAGCTTTCCAGGGTATACTGGAAACATCGCTATAAGAGTTACAGTGGCGTTCTTCACTCTCTTTGCAATCGTGAGATTTCTTGTTAATATCCATCGATCTGGCATTAATATTATTAGGAGATGTATACTGCATCTATCCCAATCATCAGGAGATTCGTGGTACATCCATCCTGGTACAATAATGAAGGATTGAGAGGTTTAATGTTTACCTTTCCTCAATTCCCTTATTAGGACGTCATGATATATTCACCCATTGCCCTGACATATTCAAAATATGTGTTCCGGGATTTTCCGTGGAGCACCCGTTTCACCATCACCTATTGCTGACGATGATGGATGTATGGTCAGGGCTCTACATGATATGATTTCACTTGATTAATTAAATACATTAGCATATTCTTTTAGCATCAGTCAAGTTCTCAAACAAGAATTATTATGACAATTGCTACAAAGAAACATGTAAGCTCTTATCTATAGCTTTACCAGAACTTATAATGCATTGGGATCTTAATCCCTTATATCATTACTTGAAAGTTCACATCTCACAGAAACATCATTATCTTACTTATCAAAATTGGGTATTCATACCCTTAATTCATTACTATGACTGTTTCCACTTGTTAGGTAACTATTACCTCTAGGTCCTCAGACTAAGGTATACATGATACTTGTTATACAAGCATCTCATATGGCTCACAAGGCACATTAAATGTCTTGTCACCTTTCACTAGGAAACAACTTACTCATATGAATCATAGAGTCCATGAACATTTTGTTACTTTTACTAAGCAACAACAACATTAAGGTACACAAGGTCAATCAATATTTTATTATATAAAAGCCATAGCTAAAATCTGGCTATGCTCACCATCTCATGATGCCTGCATGGTTAATAGACATGATAACAGTCATATGATTCATTTATAACATCATGTGATTTAATAGTAACACCACCATTCCTATATCAGGATTTGGGTTTACTATCAATTAGGATTTTCCATTCTATTACCCAATTTAGGGTTAGGATCTCCCATTTCTCATTAGTTAGGGTTTCATGTTTACATCATTAGTTCAACCCTAATATATTTCTCCACCCCTCTAGGAGCATTCAAAACTATCATAAGTATTTACTCATGATCATTACTTTCATCATATATCATTTATGAATATCAATTCAAGGTATGAGTTCATCTCTCAACCTTACCATGGTATGTTTATATCATACCCATTATATTGGCTTAACCCCTTTCTCATAGTGTTTAACCAACACTTATCAAAGTGCATTGAATTCATTACATATTCATTGTAATAATTTACATAATACACACTTCTTGTATTTCTTATCCAAGTATGTTGGATTAAGATGCATCAAGGTATATCAACCTTGAAATGCTAAATGTGATATCTATCATGTCCTGATGTATCACTTTTCTCCTCATTCCATCTTACTTAAGATAATCAACTGACCTTGTGTTAATGTATTTCCCTCTTAATACTTTTAACCATTCACCTATCACTTTCATCATATAATGCATAGGTTACACATTAGTATTGTACAACTATACTTAATGATATGAACTTATCTAATGGTTAAGAATTGTTGATATAGAATAATCCATTATCAACCACTTTAGGTATTTCAACTCTTAGGATGTTATCCCCATCATAAATTAATGTTACATACATCATTCCTAAGAGTTTCATGTCCTCATCTTTGTAAGGTGTATAGGGTTGTTACACATGTATAGAGTTGGTCATATAATGATCTAGGCATTATATTGTCCCTTATACCCTTACTCATTAGAGTATCAATATTACCATTCATATGGTTTATCAATTTTACCCATCATGGGTGTAACATTCTCATCTTACTTGATTATATTAGCCACACCCTTCTTTAGTGTATTGACCAATATACTATCACTAGGGTTTCATATACCAATACATGGTATCACCCTAGATTTGAGTTTCACATCACATCATTATTTAGGGTTCCACATAATATCGTTCTTATTTAGGGTTTCATATGCATTACCCTAGATTAGGGTTTTACATAATATCATCCTTCCTTAGGGTTAGGATTGCATATAGCATCACCCTACATTAGGGTTTCATGTCACATTACCCATAATTAGAGTTTACTATTCATTCCAATTAAGTTTCTCTCATGGCAAATCCCTCAATTAGGGTTTCTCATGGAATAACCCTCAATTAGGGTTTCTCATGGAATCACCCTCAATTAGGGTTTCTTATGGAATTACCCTCAATTTGGGTTTCTCATGGAATCATGCTCAATTAGGGTTTCTCATGGAATCACCCTCAATTAGGGTTTCTCATGGAATCACCCTCAATTAGGGTTTCTCATGGAATCATCCTCAATTAGGGTTTCTTATGGAATCACCCTCAATTAGAGTTTCTCATTGAATCACCCTCAATTAGGGTTTCTCATGGAATCACCCTCAATTAGGGTTTCTCATGGAATCACCCTCAATTAGGGTTTCTTATTCATCCCAATTAGGATTTTGAATTATATTACCATGAATTAGGGCCTCACATGTCATCACCCTTAATTAGGGTTACATCCTTACCATATATCATGATTATACCTAGCATTGCCCTAATTAGGGTTAAGGTTCATCAATCTTCTTGATTAGGGTTTCATGATCTCTTTATCATGGATCATTCCCTAAAATTCATAGTTTATTTATATTGAAATCATTGAGGCTTATCCATTACATGATTATTCTACATGTATGGATTTCTCTCTCTCATCCTCTCTAGAATATTGACTATGTCAAACTTGGTTAAATTAGGTCATTCAACCGTTCAATTAAGTTTATTCAATTAGGGTTGACATAGCATATTGAAGTATTGCTTACCTAAGCTTCAAGGATTAACTCATCTAATATTACCAATCACTTGGTACCCTAAAGGTACAACCCTAGTAATTTTCTTTAAGATAAATTAGTAACAAATATAGGGTCAATTGATCCTTCATCTCATTAAGTTATCAATTTATTTGATCACTCTAAATCACCAACCGATTTTGACCCTTTTTATCTTTAAACGGTTTGAAACCGCTTGGGCAAGTTGCCCTAGAAACCGAATGGGCTTGGGTCTCCAAACGGTTTGGGATCATTTGGTCCCAAATGGTCTTGAGACCATTTGGACTCAAATGGTCTTGAGACCGTTTGGACCCAAACAGTCGTGAGACCATTTGGTCCAAACCCTCTCAAAACCGAATGGACCAAAAAGGTGTTTCAATACTTTATCATTTCAAGGTTTCAATCCATAAACTGCATTTCAATTGAATACTTGATTCATTCATAAATTGAACCATATAATCACCCCTCAATTAGACCATCAATTAGGGTTTTAAACCCAATTAAACTAGGGTTTATAATCAAGACTCCTTCGATTAGGGTTTTAGAATCGAGGAACCATCAATGGTTATCATTGTGGAACCAAACCAATTGAAAACAATGAACCATCATCAACTTATGATATGACCTGACCTCAAACGGTCTTGAGGTCATTTGGATGACCTCCAAACGGTCTTGAGACCATTTTCCTCATAAATCATTAAAATTTGGTGAAATCCAATTAGGGTTTAGGTCATTGGATTGATCATCAATATAGTTATTGCTTGCACTTTGATTTAATATCTCTAACTCTTCAATTACTCAACCATATTCAACCCTAGACCTCCAAATGGTCTTGGTTGACCTCCAAATGGTCTTGAGACCGTTTGGGGTGACCTCCAAATGGTCTGAAACTGTTTGGGCTAATCAACTCAAAACATCAACTTAATTAATTGCCAATTCACCACTTAGCCGATTAGGGTTTCCACTTGGAGGATTGTCTATATATTTACTTAATCAATTAGATAAAATGGATCATAATCCAACATGTTCTAGGGTTCTGAACTCAAACATTCAATCCATCCAAATGGTCAACTCCTCTAAATGGTTTGGAGGACCAAACCTCCAAACAGTTTGCAAACTATTTGGTCGCCAAACGGTTTGGTGAAACCGATTGGACCCATTTGTTGAAACTATTTACAAGGGATATTTAATGAGGTGTATTCTTATGATGATGTCATCATCATCAAGCTCTAGACCCAGGAAACTTTCTGTGATTTTCATGGTGATTGCATCAATCAACCAAATTAAATTTCGAGAATAAAGAAAGGATCATCATTTGATAAGAAATTGAATGCAATAGCAATATTAAGGGTTCAAGTTATAAAACCCGCCTCCAATTGAGCTCCAAAGCTTCAATCTCACGTCAACAATGGTGGATGAAGCTTTTGCAACTCCCCCTAGACTCGTCCTCAAGCTTTTGGGTGAAAAGATTGGCTAGGGTTGAAGATGGAGTGAAGAAAAGAAGAAATCAATTATTTATTTTCGATTTCCACCATGGAATCAAGGTGAACCAAGGTCAAGAAGCTTACCAACAGGTTGGGGGTCGTCCTCCTGGTCCTCCAAAGCTCCCTTGGTCGTTTTCCAAGCAAGGAGAAGAAAGAGATTCGGAAAAGCCTTTGATTTGGCTTGTAAAGGGTGTTTTTATAAGAAAATCAATGAGAGAGAAAATGCCTTATTAAAAGTATTTTAATTCCAAAATTAGTGCCGCCTCTTCCCCCTCAATCCCTTGGATACGAGGCTATCCTTCTTTCCTCTTATTCCTTTCAATTATCCTAAATTTAAAGAAAAGCCAAACAAGCACCTTAGATCATATTATACAAATATCCATAAGTGAGTGGATATTTCTTTTTCTTATAATAATGTGAGTGAGTTATCCACTTCCTTTGGATATTTTCGTGCCTTTTCAAGGCACAATCTCATCCAACCTCTTTGCAAATTCATCCTTCAACTTTTGGTTGAAGGGTTCTTTAATAAATATATTTATTTTTGCATTAAATTGAATTAGGGTTTCAATTATGCATAAATCTTGATTATTTTAATATCAAGATTCTCTCTCGTACAAATTAATTCAAATGAAGCGCCCCTCTCATTTTCTTTGCTTTACATGATGCCAAGAAACATAAGGTACCTTATTGAAGTGGTAATTTGCATATTGAACCCTAGGTTTTTGGGTAAATTGCACTTTACACCAAAACTGGGTTTTAATGCACAAACATTGCTCAACAAGCTCTATCTTAGTGCTCCAGGTTTTGGAAGCCATGCCACTACATCATACTCACTCTTATGATGTCTCAACATCTGAGGAACATTTTATGATGTACAATTTGCAATTTAACCCCTCAACTTGGGTAATTTGCACTTTAGTCCAAAATTAACAAAACAATGTTTCAACATTATTCAAAAAGGACTGAAATTGAAATATAAGTTCCGTTTGAGATTTAATTACTTTTCAAGAATTAAGAGAAAGAATCTAATCAACTTTAGTAGGCAAAACACCTAGGGTTAGAACATAACCTAGGTCAGGGATGTTACAAATTATAAACCCCTAACAAGGATTGCGTCCCCTAAATCCCAGATAAAGGAAAATAGATATTATTTATTCATCATACTATCTAGTATCCACATAAAATTTTATTGTTATTGAGACACCATAAATCTTTGATCAACATAAAATTATTCCACACAAGTTTATCATAGAAGGGTTCACACGGGACACATACTCCACTGTCCTTTTTATTATTGATTGTGGAGTTGATTCTGTGTCAGGTAACACTTTCCTTATTACTTGTACTAACTATCTCATTAGTTGTACATTTTATCATCATAAGGAGAAGTTACTTATCAATTAAGAATTTATCTTAAAGATATCTAGAATTATTATGTTCATGCAAAGCATAAACCCCTAACATGTGATGTTCATACTATTTTACATGATTATCTGATTTCATGGTTGACCATTCCAGATAGTCAGCATAAACCATCTAATATTTCTTTAGATATCAGGATCTCTTACCTTGGTATCTATCACATGTGTTGAAAACACTTCACATATTTATCTACCTTTCATCTTGGGACATCACTTGTTATATATATCTTCACCTTGGAACCAAAGTCCAAGATAAACTGATATTTATCTAAGTATTCATCACATGAACATTTTTATCTTATGCACATCAAGTGTCCTAAGACCCACTTGATTTCCATGTCCTCAAAAGGAAAGAAAATAAGGAATCATTTTCCTCTTATTATTTCATGTATTTTCAACTATTCTTGAAACATTCATTCTTCCTCACATCCTAGGTTCCTTGCCCTCAGCATAGGAATTTATAAGAATGTTTACATAACATTATTCCTTTCTTTATCATTATCTAACATGTTCATGAGCATCTTGTGATCTTCATCACATTTCCCATTTCTACACTATGGGAAAATATCTTTATTAACTTTATTGGACATGGATCATTTCCCTTGTTCTCGCTCTTATTTTATGAGGAGTATGATTTTTACTTCCTCATATACACTTACTCATATAAGATTAGCTCAGATTTCTCTTTCTTGTACTTAGGATATGATATATTTATTCATTCCATATTTCTAATTTCATGATACTCATTAGATTGTCTCAGAATGACTACTTGATCAGAGTAATAAAAAAGATAACAATCTAAGAATTACCATACTCACTTTATCATCAATAGTTGTATACCTGGACAGGGTATATAAATACTGAGATTAAGTAGTATGCACTTTGTATACTATTATTTTCCTTCCTTTTCATATTATCACAAGCATAATATTTAGTATTCCTTAATTTTATCTAGGCACCTCTTCTATACCTCATCCTTTTCTCGTAGATGTAAGAACAATATAAAACATCTATAATGTTACTATGCAAAATGTAATTCCTCTTAGGACTAATCAAGGAAAACTCAATCAATTACTTTCTCAATTTAATCTAGGAAACCATAAAAGACATATTAGAATGACATTATTTTATCTAACCTGTCATGATTCGTGGATGGTTCACTGCCTTAGGCTGATTCTGCCTCAGAGGTTGATTTACCATAACATTTTTGGCTGAGCAATCTCTCGCCAGATGTCCTACCTGTCTACACTGGTAGAAAATTATGGGTGCTAGATATGGTCTAGAGGGTTCTTTACCCTTTCTAGATGACCATTGCCTTGGTGCACTAGGCCGTGGTTGTACCGATGGTACCAAAAACTTCTTATTTTTGGAACTACCAGGCCTCTATTCCTGGATTTGGATAGGCTTTTTCTCAATTCTTCCTTTACATTCCTTTTCAGGACAATTAGGTCCGTTATGTCCAGGCTTCCTACACCTATGGCAGATCCTAGTTTTAGATTGTATCATATTCCTTTCATCATTATTCATTGCTCCAACAGGATGATGTTGAGCAGGAAACCTATTGGAGTTCAACACTTCATCATTGGGGGCTGGTAGTCTAGGTTGCATTGCTAATGCATGATCTACTATGTGCATCATAGCTGTCCTAAATTGATCAAACAGAGAAGGGAAAGCTGGGCTCTCTATCATGGCTAGGTCAAACTGGGGATATGCAGGTGTATGTTCTTCTCTACTCCGATCCCCTGCATCCCTTCTTGGTGCAACATTGTTGATTTCTGTGGCAAACGCCTCATGTGACCCAGTCATCTTCAAGTTCTTCTTCTCCTATATGAGCAGAAGACACTATCAGATACACTGGAAGACACTAGATCATACTCTACTACCTTAGTCCTATGTCTCTATAGACTCAGCAAACCTAGAGCTCTGATACCACTAAATTGTGGCATCCAACTCACAAAAACAAGATTTACTTAAGCAGAAGCGAATCATTTGCAGCGGATTACTGAAAGTCACAAAAAATTAAAACTTTTTGCAAAGAGATCCATACATAGGAAAACTCTTTCATCAAGAATCAAAGTATAACATTTACATCCTGGATCATAATTACATGAGTTGTACCATCTCTTCTCGAGGATTACAACATCAGCTGCCCTATTAACATTATATACAAACATCATAAGAACCTCGAGGCTTCAAGCCAAAATCTCATATCGATTCATTAAAAGCACTAACTATAAATTCCGAGGACCTGAGAGTACAAAGACGACACATAGGACTACTATCTATACAAAAATTGGCAGCCAGAGCCTCCACCTGAGCTATCACTGATGTCCTTGTTGATGTTGTTGCTTTTCCCTTGCTATAGGGTTCCTGCTTCTTCTTATGCATTTACCTAAAACTTTGGATCCCACGGGGGTGAGACAATTGTAAATTGCCCCAATGGGAGATATAACTCTCCGCCAAAACATTGTTATAGCAGTTTATTATAATAATACTGAGCAGGAGTTCTTATATATTAACAGCAGTATTAATCATTGAATGAACAGAGTAATGTAATCTCCTTTCCTAAGGAGAGCATTGCATTTATCCATGATAGAATCATAATTCATCCATCTACTTGCAATGAGTATTAAGAGATATGAATAACATCTATCAACTAGAGATGCATAAAAAAATGTAATATCAGCCAATGAATTTCCGTATTCAATCCTTAAGCAAACACGCTATACGGCTGATTACATTTTACAATCACACTTGTGCCCTAAGGAGATGAGGTATACCGCTCATACTCCAACCGACCATTGTGAAGTAGAAATCGATACCATACAAGGTCAATGGAAGAGACAGCTTCCAAGACCTCTCACATCTCGATCAGTGCGAGACAACATATAACACATCTTGTGTCTCTGCTAGATAGCTTTCCAGGGTATACTGGCAACTTCTCTATTAGAGTTACAGTGGCATGCTGCACTCTCTTCGCAATCGTGAGATTTCTTGTTTATCTCCATCGATCTGGCATTAATATTATTGGGAGATGTGTACTGCATCTATCCCAATCATCGGGAGATTCGTGGTACATCCATCCCAGTACAATAATGAAGGATTGAGAGGTTTAATGTTTACCTTTCCTCATTTCCCTTATTAGGACGTCAGGATATATTCGCCCATTGCCCCCACATATTCAAAATATGCGTTCCGGGTTTTGCCGCGGAGCACCCGTTTCACCATCACCTATTGCTGACGATGATGGATCTATGGTTAGGGCTCTACATGATATGATTTCACTTGATTAATTAAATACATTAGCATATTCTTTTAGCATCAGTCAAGTTCTCAAACAGGAATTATTATGACAATTGCTACAAAGAAATAAGTAAGCTCTTATCTATAGCTTTATCAGAACTTATAATGCATTGGGATCTTAATCCCTTATCTCATTACTTGAAAGTTCACATCTCACAACAACATCATTATCTTACTTATCAAAATTGGGTATTCATACCCTCAATTCATCACTATGACTGTTCCCACTTGTTAGGTAACTATTAACTCTAGGTCCTCAGACTGAGGTATACATGATACTTGTTATACAAGCATCTCATATGGCTCACAAGGCCCATTAAATGTCTTGTCACCTTTCACTAGGCAACAACTTACTCATATGACTCATAGAGTTCATGTACATTTTGTTACTTTTACTAAGCAGCAACAACATTAAGGTACACAAGGCCAATCAATATTTTATTATATAAGAGCCATAGCTCAAATATGGCTATGATCACCATGTCATGATGTCTGCATGGTTAATAGACATGATAACAGTCATATGATTCATTTATCACATCATGTGATTCAATAGTAACACCACCATTCCTATATCAGGATTTGGGATTACTATCAATTAGGATTTTCCATTCAATTACCCAATTTAGGGTTAGGATCTCCCATTTCTCATTAGTTAGGGTTTCATGTTTACATCATTAGTTCAACCGTAGTATATTGCTCCACCCCTCTAGGAGCATTCAAAACTATCATAAGTATTTACTCATGATCATTACTTTCATCATATATCATTTATGAATATCAATTCAAGGTATGAGTTCACCTCTCAACCTTACCATGGTATGTTTATAGCATACCCATTATCTTGGCTTAACCCCTTTCTCATAGTGTTTAGCCAACACTTATCAAAGTGCATTGAATTCATTACATATTCATTGTAATAATTTACATAATACACACTTCTTGTATTTCTTATCCAAGTATGTTGGATTAAGATGCATCAAGGTATATCAACCCTGAAATGCTAAATGTGATATCTATCATGTCTGGATGTATCACTTTTCTCCTCATTCCATCTTACTTAAGATAATCAACTGACCTTGTATGAAGGTATTTCCCTCTTAATACTTTTAACCATTCACCTATCACTTTCATCATATAATGCATAGGTTACACATTAGTATTGTCCAACTATCCATAATGATATGAACTTATCTAATGGTTAAATATTGTTGATATAGAATAATCCATTATCAACCACTTTAGGTATTTCAACTCTTAGGATGTTATCCACATCATAAATTAATGTTACATACATCATTCCTAAGAGTTTCATGTCCTCATCTTTGTAAGGTGTATAGGGTGGTTACACATGTATAGAGTTGGACATATAATGATCTAGGCATTATCTTATCCCTTGTACCCTTACTCATTAGAGTATCAATATTACCATTCATATGGTTTATCAATTTTACCCATCATGGGTGTAAAATTCTCATCTTACTTGATTATATTAGCCACACCCTTCTTTAGTGTATTGACCAATATACTATCACTAGGGTTTCATATACCAATACATGGTATCACCCTGGATTTGAGTTTCACATCACATCATTATTCAGGGTTCCACATAATATCGTTCTTATTTAGGGTTTCATATGCATTACCCTAGATTAGGGTTTTACATAATATCATGCTTCCTTAGGGTTAGGATTGCATATATCATCACCCTACATTAGGGTTCCATGTCACATTACCCATAATTAGAGTTTACTATTCATTCCAATTAAGTTTCTCTCATGGTATCTCCTTCAATTACGGTTTCTCATGGAATCACCCTCAATTAGGGTTTCTCATGGAATCACCCTCAATTAGGGTTTCTTATGGAATTACCCTCAATTAGGGTTTCTCATGGAATCACCCTCAATTAGGGTTTCTCATATAATCACCCTCAATTAGGGTTTCTCATGGAATCACCCTCAATTAGGGTTTCTCATGGAATCACCCTCAATTAGGGTTTCTTATTCATCCCAATTAGGGTTTTGAATTATATTACCCTGAATTAGGTTCTCACATGTCATCACCCTTAATTAGGGTTATATCCTTACCATAGATCAGGATTATACCTACCATTGCCCTAATTAGGGTTAAGGTTCATCAATCTTCTTGATTAGGGTTTCATGATCTCTTTATCATGGATCATTCCCTAAAATTCATAGTTTATTTATATTGAAAGCATTGAGGCTTATCCATTACATGATTATTCTACATGTATGGATTTCGCTCTCTCTCTCATCCTCTCTAGAATATTGACTATGTCAAAATTGGTTAAATTAGGTCATTCAACCCTTCAATTTAGCTTATTCAATTAGGGTTGACATAGCATATTGAAGTATTACTTACCTAAGCTTCAAGGATTAACTCATCTAATATTACCAATCACTTGGTACCCTAAAGGTAAAACCCTAGTAATTTTATTTAAGATAAATTAGTAACAAATATAGGGTCAATTGATCCTTCATCTTATTAAGTTATCAATTGATTTGATCACTCTAAATCACCAAACGATCTTGACCCCTTTTTATCTTTAAACGGTTTGAAACCGTTTGGGAAAGTTGCCCTAGAAACCGAATAGGCTTGGGTCTCCAAACGGTTTGGGATCATTTGGTCCCAAACGGTCTTGAGACCATTTGGACTCAAACGGTCTTGAGACCATTTGGACTCAAACGGTCTTGAGACCGTTTGGACCCAAACGGTCTTGAGACCATTTGGTCCAAACCCTCTCAAAATTGAATGGACCAAAAAGGTGTTTCAATACTTAATCATTTCAAGGTTTCAATCCATAAACCGCCTTTCAATTGAATACTTGATTCATTCATCAATTGAAGCATAGAATCACCCACAATTAGACCATCAGTTAGGGGTTTTAAACCCAATTAAACTAGGGTTTATAATCAAGACTCCTTCAATTAGGGTTTTAGAATCGAGGAACCATCAATGGTTATCATTGTGGAACCAAACCAATTGAAAACAATGAACCATCATCAACTTATGATATGACCTGACCTCAAACTATCTTGAGGTCATTTGGATGACCTCCAAACGGTCTTGAGTACTTTTGCCTCATAAATCATTAAAATTTGGTGAAATCCAATTAGGGTTTAGGTCATTGGATTGATCATCAATATAGTTATTGCTTGCACTTTGATTTAATATCTCTAACTGTTCAATTACTCAACCATATTCAACCCTAGACCTCCAAACGGTCTTGGTTGACCTCCAAACAGTCTTGAGACCGTTTGGGGTGACCTCCAAATGGTCTGAAACCGTTTGGGCTAATCAACTCAAAACATCAACTTAATTAATTGCAAATTTAGCACTTAGCCGATTAGGGTTTCCACTTGGAGGATTGTCTATATATTTACTTAATCAATTAGATCAAATGGATCATCATCCAACATGTTCTAGGGTTATGACCTCAAACGGTCAACCCATCCAAATGGTCAACTCCTCTAAATGGTTTGGATGACCAAAACTCCAAACGGTTTGCAAACAGTTTGGTGAAACGGATTGGACCCATTTGTGGAAACCATTTACAAGGGATATTTGAGGAGGTGTATGCTTATGATGATGTCATCATCATCAAGCTCTAGACCCATGAAACTTTCTATGATTTTCATGGTGATTTCATCAATCAACCAAATTAAATTTTGAGAATAAAGAAAGGGTCATCATTTGATAAGAAATTGAATGCAATAGCAATATTAAGGGTTCAAGTTATAAAATCTGCCTCCAATTGAGCTCCCAAGGTTCAAGCTCACGTCAACAATGGTGTATGAAGCTTTTGCAACTCCCCCTAGACTCGTCCTCAATCTTTTGGGTGAAAAGATTGGCTAGGGTTGAAGATGGAGTGAAGAAAAGAAGAAATCAATGGTTTATTTTCGATTTCCACCATGGAATCAAGGTGAAACAAGGTTAAGAAGCTTACCAACAGGTTGGGGGTCGTCCAAATATCCCTTTGTCATTTTCAAAGCAAGGAGAAGAAAGAGATTCGGAAAAGCCTTTGATTTGGCTTGTAAAGGGTGTTTTTATAAGAAAATCAATGAGAGAGAAAATGCCTTATTAAAAGTCTTTTAATTCCAAAATTAGTGCCACCTATTCCCCCTCAATCCCTTGGATACGAGGCTATCCTTCTTGCCTCTTATTCCTTTCAATTATCCCAAATTTAAAGAAAAGAAAAATAAGCACCTTAGATCATATTATACTAATATCCATAAGTGAGTGGATATTTCTTTTTCTTATAATAATGTGAGTGAGTTATCCACTTACTTTGGATATTTTCGTTCCTTTGCAAGGAACAAGCTCGTACAAACTCTTTGCAAATTAATACTTCAACTTTTGGTTGAAGGGTTTTAATTAATATATTTATTTTTGCATTAAATTGAATTAGGGTTTCAATTATGCATAAATCTTGATTATTTTAATATCAAGATTCTCTCTCCTACAAATTAATTCAAATGAGGCGCCCCTCTCATTTTCTTTGCTCTACATGATTCCAAGAAACATAAGGGACCTTATTGAAGTGGTAATTTGCATATTGAACCCTAGGTTTTTGGGTAAATTGCACTTTACACCAAAACTGGGTTTTAATGCACAAACATTGCTCAACAAGCTCTGTCTTAGTGCTCCAGCTTGTGGAAGCCATACCACTGCATCATACTCACTCTTATGATGTCTCAACATCTGAGGAACATTTTATGATGTACAATTTGCAAGTTAACCCCTCAACTTGGGTAATTTGCACTTTAGTCCAAAATTAATAAAACAATGTTTCAACATTATTCAAAAAGGACTGAAATTGAAATAAAGTTCCCCTTGAGCCTTAATTAATTTTCAAGAATTAAGAGAAAGCATCTAATCAACTTTATTAGGCAAAACACCTAGGGTTAGAATATAACCCAGGTCAGGGATGTTACATGAATTAAGTCTTTGAAGTTATATATATTTTTTAAAACATACCAATAGTTGACAATCACCCTTTATAATCAATGAATATAGTCATGATTCTCTTCAAATGATGGAAAGTCATATGAGTTTGAGAGGAATCAAATGCAATGTATTTTTACTAATTAGAATACCATTCTTGTAGAAATATCTTAATCTTGCATGTGATATAATATGATGAAATTATTGTGTAAGATTGTCCCTACACTCTAAATACTAATATATGAGATGCACAAGTTCATCCTTCTTCCACATTTCTTCTATCACCATCTTATCCCATGATTTTTCCAAATCATAAAAAAGACATAAAGTGTTGCAAAACTCTAAGCTTGGGGTGTCACACTCTCTTTCCCCCTTATAAGTGCTTGTTCCATACACTTCTATATCTAATAGCGGTGTACCACCAAAAATAAAGAAAAGATGTCAATGTACACAAAATAAAAAAGTGTACAATATAAGCATTTGCACCAATAAAAAGAAATCTTGAGTCGAATAGAGGAGAGATATTTGATTGAATATTTGAAATTCTACTTTTATATCCCCATTCATTTTATTTTTCACCCAAGGGAAGCAAAATACCCCCAAAATAGTCTTTAACAATGAAATATTTTTCTTTTGCAAAAATCTCATCGCAATATGTAGAATTCTCTGAAACATCAAGAATATGTATCTTGTTCACACTATAGGTTTTTGACATGGAAGCATGTGTGTGAAGAAAAATTAGAAAAGAAAATATGGAAAGTTGTGTTATGTGATTTCAGAAAATCCAAGTTGTTTGGCCATGCTTGGTGGTAGGGATTCAAACATGATGCAAATATAAGACATATACATCGCTTGAAAGAGCATTTTGGATTTTGTATTACTAAAAGACAAGAAACTTTCAAGATCGGGCTTGTAATGAATGTCTATACATCATGGTTTTAATTTCATTTTATTTAGTTTTGCATATTTTGTTTGCATTCTACTCTATATTTTACTTATTTTATATTCTGAGTAATCCATGCAATTTGTTTGATATTTAATACATTTTTGGTATTCTGTTTGTAAGTTGATATAAAAATAAGAGATAAGTAATTATCCACCAATGAAAAGTCCAAGAGAATGATCAAAGATTCATATCCTCACTCGCTAACTCTAAAAATTGAAGTGAGGATCACTGAAGTATAAATAATCACTCAAATTGCCACAACTTTTGCATATAAACTTGAAATTTGTTGGTTTAAAAGTCATTAGATGAAAAAATAAATTATAAACATAACAAGTATATATACTATTATAGACTTTTAGCCAAAGTTCCAATAGAAATCATAGTAACTCTACATATAATTTACCCAACAATACAATGACTCTAGATTCCATATTTGATGTCTGAATTGAGTGATTTAAGTTGGGTTAAAAATATAATTCTATTATATACACAAAAAATATATTTTCAGACTACTCTAGGTTGGATTACCATACCTAAATTTGTTCAAAATCCCTATGAAAAAAAATTACAACAAACAACTAACAAATGTTGGATTAATTTGGATGATATGATATTTTATGTGTTGATAGAAAAGTACTTCAGTGACTTCCAAGTCAAGGATCCATGACATATTGCTTTTTCATACACAACCTTATCCTCTGTCAAGGAGATTTGAAGGTCATAGATGATGACTTGATGTGGAGATGCTCTTTGACTTAGACCTGGATCTAAGACTAAAGTTATCATTTGGGACTTGTGAAAAGAGTACTGATCTTCTCCTCTATGTGCTACTTTCTCCACAAGCGGCTTCTTCACTCTATTTTTGTATAATGAACGTGTTTAGAGAGTAGATCCATTCTTGGGATAGAGAGATCAGCCATGTTTCTTGTATTCTATTTCTACATTATTAATTGTTTTTAAGGAACATATGGATAGATCATCGATTATTTAATACTTGCTTAATAGCATGATCATATATTTTGTATGATTGTTAAAATAATAAATGCATAGACATCAAAATCTAAGACCAGAACACCAAATGATATCATTGAAACCTACATGATATCATAGAAGGGTGTTCTATGGGGGTGAAAGATTAAGGATATTTATTTAATGAGACATGAGATCAATCCATGTAGATTTTATATTCCTATAGGATGAGAAATCCCTTAGCCCCAACCCAGTATTCATATCTATGTATGATGCAATGTGTTGAACAGTTACGTAGGCAATTGTGGTGAACCACGTCATCTTGATAATATTAGCTTAGTATTAAAAATCAATTCTTGCTTTGATTTATTTTTCTTTCTTGATTAATTAATTTACTTAATCAGGCAAACTTCAAACAATCATACTTGTTAAATATTTTTTCATAATTAGGCTAGAAATCTATTTTATTCTTCATGAATATCCTTTGAGTTTGATGCTTAGCATACTATAATAAGACTCGTCAGCTTGTGGGTGGTGATTATTCTGACACATCCCTCATATTGTTTTGTGATGTATATGGGCCAATAGATGGTTGAACCTTTCCCTCTTGCTAGTAGTAAGAGACATGGCCTGGGTGTTTGGGAGGTTATTAACCTTGAGAGGCAAGAAACCAATAAAGCATGCACATAATGGGTATGGATTTTGTCTTTACATTATTAATCCATTTGACACTCTTTTATCCTCTTGATCAACTTTCTAACTGAATTAGTTTTGTCGTACTCATTTTCTCTTGGGCTATATTATTGTCTAGATCTATGAAATATAAGTTTTTCTAAAATAGTAATTACATGCTAGATTTCTAACATCAGTGAAGACAATTTCATAGCATTTAGTTACCACAATTGCTTTGATATCAGAATACATTATTTTTTTTCTTCTTCAAAATATTGGTATAACAGGGTGATGTATGTCCTTGGAGTGTTAGAGACATTGCATCTGTAAATATGTGGTTTTCTGGTCCCCAACACTACTTTTATGTGATAGAGTACTAAAATCCCACTATTTTTTATTTCATTTTTATTTGGTTTAGGAGATGAATTTAATCATATTAATAATTTGATCCTAATAAATAAAATTTGGCAACATGAAATTATGTTGTATCAAAATGCATATATTTATAATTGGTATGATTACACCAATCTAGAAAACTAGCAGAGGACAACACCTGACTTTCTTAGTAAAATCTAAGATAAACTTTTCAGGGAAATTTACCTTCAGGTCCATCATACATGTGTATAGTCTTGAGATCAGCCTAAGATGGGTAAAAGAGTATACACAAGATAAATAAGAAAGTAATGAGACATCAACAAACGTCAGCAAGTACTACAAGTGTTATTTGGACATTAGAAAGAAAGAATTAGAAGAGAGGTTAAGATGCAAGTAGTATAAAATAAGATCAGATAAAATGCAATAAGATATACAATGAAGATTTTTGCAAAAATTAGATATGACACATTTTAATAGAATTTCAATTAATCATTTTTTTTAAATTGCCAAAAATAAAATTGCAACAATGCATAAATATGGAGAAATAAAAATAAACATGAACAACTAGACAAGTAACATCTAACAATATAATCTGAGGAAGAAATCTAGAAAGTGTTAAGTTCCATGAAGGCGCACAGGCAGCAGGACCTGACGGAGTGACATCAGATTTCATTAAACATAATTGGCCCACGGTGAAAAGATCTGTCTCCATGACAATTTAGGATATGCTCAGCGGCAACCAGCTATCAGAAGAGGGGTGTGAATTGACTATTGTTCTTATACCTAAAGTAGTGAATCCAGAGAGATGTGATCAATTAAGACCTATATCTCTAAACAACATCATGTTGAAGCTTGCCTCTAAAATCATGGTGGAAAGATTGAAAAGGTTCATACCAGGTTGGATATTAGCCGAGCAAAGTAGTTTCGTGCCAGGAAGAAGGATAATAGACAATATTGCTTTAGTCCAGGAAGTAATTCATGGCATGAAGAACATAAGAGGAGTTAAAGTGATGGCTATAAAGATCGGTTTAACCAAGGCATATGATCAAATGTCTTGGGATTTTATCCATGACACACTACTACATGCTGACATCCCCTCACAAATACATAATTATATCATGTTCTCTATTATAGGTGGGAATACTTCAATCGTATGGAATGGTAATACATCTAGAAAATTCAAAGCAAGCAGAGGGTTGAGGCAAGGAGATCCGTTGTCGCCCTATCTATTCATTTTGTGCTTGGAGAGACTGAGCCAGATGATTCAAGAGAAGGTCAATTGTAACAGCTGGAAACCCATCAAACTCGGAAGATCTAGAGTGAAGGTTGCCCATGTATGTTTCACAGATGATTTAATTTTATTCACTCATGCAAAGAAAGAACAAATAAGATGCATTTTACAATGCTTCAAAAATTTTGAAAATGCATCTGGACAGTCAATCTCAATCACCAAAACATGCATATTCTTTTTTAGGAGTGTCCCACAACGAACGAAGAGAGAAATACAAGCCATCTGTAGATTCCAAGTCACATCTGATCTTGGACGTTACCTCGGAGTCCCTATCATTCACTCAAAGATTACAAAGGAGACATATTCTAAAATAGCATCCAAAGTAGAGAACAGTGTGAGCGCTTGGGCAGTAAGAAGTTTGTCGTTCGCGGGTCGAGTTTGCCTTGTGAAATCAACCCTAGCAACTATACCGACATACACGATGCAAACAGTTGTGCTACCAGTAAGCTTATGTGACAGAATTGATGGTACAATTAGGAAATTTATTTGGGGTGGAAGTTACAAGGAAAGACTGGTATCTCTTATTTCATGGGACAAAATCACAAGTGCAAAGAGAAACGCGGGCCTGGGCATCAAAACGATGAGGGAATGGAACCAGGCTCTTTTGGCGAGAAATGCATGGGACCTGGCCACAGGAAGAAATTTTTTCTGGTGCAAATCAATGAGGGAAAGGTTTAACATGCATACTGAAAACAAGAAGACAACGATGTCAAGATTGGCTCCGGCGGCCTTGGGAAGTAAACAATTCATTCTCAGTAATTCAGTTATGCATCCGATTAATGGAGACTCTGTGAATGTATGGGATGATATGTGGGTCAAACCTAATACATGCCTAAGACATGCAACCTTACATTCCATATCGGCTGAACTTGAAGACATGTGGGTCAGCTCACTGGTTCTGGATTCTCAAGAACGTTAGCTTCCTACGTGAATGGTTCGATGATGCAACTGTGAATACTATCATGAGGGTTCAAGTACCTCTGCAAGGTGACTCAGTGGACCAACAAAGTTGGAATCTTGCTTCAGATGGAAACTTCACAGCCGGATCAACTTATCAACTATTCAGAACAAATAACGAGAAAGTAGTTCCAGGGAGATGGGAAAAAATATGGAAGCTCAAGGTAGCTGCCCGTGTGAAATGCTTTGCTTGGTTGGTAGAACACCATGCCATCCTTACAATTGAGAAGAGGAAACGCAAACACATGACATAGGATGATCAATGCAGTAGATGTAGGAATGCAGTGGAATCTAGTTGACATGCCCTACGTGATTGCAGCATGGTGAAGGTGGCTTGGAAGTTAATTATTAATCCTACTGGGCATCATACTTTCTTTGGAGCAGGTAGGTTTGAAGAGTGGCACAAGGATACTATGAGAAACACTAACATATTAGAGGAAGGATTCTGGATAGCTTGCCATAATATCTGGAAGAGAAGAAACACTAAGGTGTTTGAGGAGGTCATTACAAGAACAAACCATCTTGCCGCCAGCATTAGGAGGGATATTGTACTGAATGAGAAGGCTTGAGAAGCAGAAGGCAGGACCTGCAGGGTTGAAAGGTCAGGAGGGTGGAAGCCTCCTGATCCAAGAACTGTGAAACTGAATGTAGATGCCGTAATGAACGAGCATGGTGCAGCAGTCATAGTAGTTGCTAGAAGTGACACAGGTGCTTGGATCGGTGGGTGGGGGAAGAAGATCCATACAACAAACGCTACAGAAGCCGAGTTAGCCGGACAAGCCGATAAACAAGAATGGATAAAAGTTGTCATTGAAACTGACTGCCAGAAAGCGAAGAAGATGATAGCAGATGAAGCCAATCAATATCCAAGGTTTGCCTACTGGTTAATGAAAATTAAAAGAGTTGTGCAAAGATATATGATGCAGTATAGTTGTAGAGAAAACAATTGGCTAGCTGGCAGACTAGCCAAATTACATCTTAAGAGTAGATCAGATTTTCACTACTACGAAGAACCTCTACACGAAATATTCAATGATGTATCTGTAATCACCACTTATTGAATAAAAAGGAGCAGTTATTTAAAAAAAACATATAAGAATATAAATAGCAGTGGTAGCTTCACCATAGACTACCTATTTAGGGACTAAAAATCAAGGAGTATGTGCAACCATGGACAAATACCCCTGATTTGAGACTATGTTCAACAAGTGTGCAACTATGATCAAACACCCCTAAATTTAGGAACTAAACCCAAGTAGTATATGCAACTAAGGCTTAATACCCCCTCATATGTTACATTATACTAGACATGCACTATTACTTGTATAATGGAGTTTGGAAAATGGTAAATAAATCATAACATAATGAGGCACAATAGCATCAATAGTGAATAGTATAAGCCTTAATGATATTCTCAAAGGATTACTTATTTAAAATAATAAAAGGATGAATCCTCATTCAAGATGAAGAATGCAAAGAAAAAGGGCTATCAAGAGGAAATAAATGCCCAAATATCTCAAGTGACAAGTACATCATGTTCTTCATGAGTAATTCTATTTCTAAGAGTAAAATGTATCATTCATCCTTCTCAACCTAAAAGTTTTTTTACTACACACATCAGTATGCAATTGCTCATTCATAATTGAAAGTATATAACCTAATATTGGTTGACTAATGTCGAGTTAGGGTTTAAATCTTAGGAACACCTCACATATGTATATTCCTATCACATAAGGTTATATATTAAGATTACAAGTTATTATTTCTCCATACTTATTATTCATTTTACCATTCAATTCAAAATAGTCTTTATCTAAATATATACGTTTCTTTCTCTATTTCATCATTCAAATCAAGGTATATAATTCATCCAGCTACCATCAAATACATGTATATGCATTTAGGGTTTTAATGCCTACATTGTACTCAATGGAATTATACTAACCATCAAAACTTTTCGCTTACTAGCATGCATATATTGATGTGTACATAGTCCATACCAAGTTTATTGAATTTTTCTTACATATTCATGTTTATCATGCTTTAAATGCATGGCATGCCATTACTATTTACTAATATATGATTCAATACGTCGGTATTCAGACCAGTCATATAAAATTTGTAGACTTCATACTATATGTGTATATATATTTGACAAAGTAATTTGCACAATTATTGTTACTAATTCTTAGGATCATCATTATCAATGTTGGTTATCATCCCAACTAGATACACATGTACTATTCATTGTTAGAACTAAATTGCAAATTTGAAATGCATGAAGTGGAAACTCACCTACAAGTTACATGCCAGGACATTGATTCTCCATGCTCCATTTCATGATAAGATACCATCATTGGGATTGATCTTTTCTATATTTGGCATTTCATGAATCAAATTAGTGATGACTTCCAAGGGGTGACAAAGGGGCAGTACTCAATCTAGTCGTTAAGGTCATTGCATGGGTTAGATGTGTACATTTTTTGTGAGAGTGGAAAATCACTACAACATTTGAGAGGTTGTTCTCACAAGGTGCGAAGATCCATGGGGTCAAAAGTATTCATAGATAGAGACTAAAAGACAAATAAGAAGTTGACATGTTTTGAACTATTAGCAAATGAATGGAGGGAGATTTGCAACGAAGTGTTGTTGTCCAATCTACATATCAACTTTTCATAGCTGCCATAAATGTACACACGCTTAGGGACTCCTAAGAGATGGTTAGTTCGGTGGAAGAACTGCATTGCAGATAAGGAAATGTATAGACATTGAATGAGCATCTAAAATACTAGTATGTACATATGTCTTTAAAGATAACAACAATCCAAATTTGACTTATGAGAAGAGGGAGACGAGGGAGTTACAGGTTGGTGATTACTTCAAGTTAAAGAATAATATAAATGAGGAAATCAAGTGTGGAATAATTGATCCTTCATGTAGCACACATCGCATGGAACAAGCATTTAAGAGACTAATGTGTATGCATATCATTGAGTATATAAATTACAATTTAGATTTAACATATTACAAGAGGAAGATGAGGGAATTACAAATTTGGGAGAGATCACATCGAGTTAAAAAATAATATAAATGAGAGAATTGATTGTGGAATAGTTGATCTTTCATGTCATGGTAAAGATATATTTGGAACTGTTAAAACTCTAATCAATTTTGATTGCATGGAACAATTTCTTCTTGTTAGATATCAGAATCAAATGTGTTTCTCATGTTTCATTGTCTAAGTAATTTAGTAATGTGGTAAGAATATGTACGACATCCCTATAAAAATCTAAGATGAAAATCATATATAGTTTAAAAAATTACTTCAAACATTGATATCTTAATCAAAACATAACGATTCACCCATAATTGTCTAATTTAAACATTAACAAAATTATTCTTATTATATAGGTTATCTAAATCTTACGAATATATCTCATTTAAGGTATAATTTACTACACTAAAAGTATTTGTTTATGTACAACCTTTCTTGATGTCCAATTATAGAGGGAAGAAGGCATGTGCCTTAGAGAAGAGGAGTATCATGATATGAAATTACAACTAAAGTTAGATTTAATTTAAATTTTGAATTCTTTTATATCTTAAAGGCTTATAAATTTAATCAATTAAATGAGAGGGTAAATAATGTCCCATTGACCTAAAAATCTAGCATGTTGACAAATACAATGTGAGGAATCACATTTTAAAATTAACTTCATTTTTTAAGTGTTTAGTATATAATTTAAGTTGAATTTATAAATACTCTTTTTAATGCATTTATGATCCTTTTGATCTATTTAATGAACTAATTCAAATTTGTATACTTCCATTCATCAATTAGACTTAGGATAATTCTAGATGTGAAGTGAAAAACCTTAAAGATAAAGATTCAAATAAATCAGTCAATATGCAATGAATTTAGGAGATGATAGATTATACTTATGAGTATTTAAATAATTTACTAGCGTAGCACTTTGGACCATTTTTTCCACTAATTAGTTTTGAACTTTATGAGACATGTATAGCTCTAGAAGAGTATAACGGTATACACACTTTCTAATAGGATACCAAAGGCCAATATGTAAAATGTATTGCTAGAATTAACTTGATTGGATGCTTTCTAAATTATTGGTGTAGTTAAGAAAAATTAAATACATGGCTTTATTAAAAGAGTATAAATGAGTCTTTTTTACATTATTTATTATCAATGAATGTTTTGACTAATAAAATATAGAAAAGAGAGGATATTATATGTTATATAATATAAATAAATTGGTATGTTAGGATCTTATGATAGTTAAAACACTATATATAATAGGAGCAAAAAAGTCATTTTAAATGTAAATTAAAGGTGTATATGAGTTATATCTCCAAATATTTGTTAAGAATTACTTTATTATTTATAATTAAATTGGCCATTTATTGATGATTATATTCAAGAAAATAAATGTTTTTATATATGAAAGAATATCATTAATTAATTGGGAACTAATAATACTGAATTATTAGTCAGATTTCAGTCTGTCACATCATCCCTTAATCTTGAGAAGTTTATGTATTTATAATAATGTTGGTGGAAACTAAAAATGATGCTTTTGTTGACATGTTTAGGATTTGTTGATGTCATAATTCCAAATCTAGAAAAATAATTCTCTTTACACTAGTCCATAATATCACATCTCACCTTATAGATAGTTATAGAGACCCTTTCTCTCATGTATATCCTTCCAAGCTACCTAGAAAGACTACATATGATTGCCATGGTAGGATTATCCCACATATCCTCTGAGTTTTATGATATATACCATAAATTTTCTACAACCCTTGAGTTATAAAAAGAATTAAATGATAAGTTTGGTATGCAAGATGATGCAATTGAACACTATATTATTGTTTAATGGCTTGAGTACAAGATGGTGGATACCAACTCTTTACCAAAATTATATCTAAGTGTTTATCTAATGCTTTGATGTTCAAGACAATATGAAAGTAGGTTCTCTCATAGGGAAGCTCCCTCCATCCTAGAAAGAATTTCCTACAAAATCATGATGTCAATCTTGTCCTATTACTATGGACTGAATATCTTCACTAAGATTTGTGTGATAAGGACCAAATGTCCATCCACCTTGTGAGTGATGTGAAATCCAATAAAAATCGAATAAAGTTACATCCCATATCCAAAAAAAACCTTTTAAAAAAGCATGCAACCCAATCAAAATAAGAATATTGATGCTGGGAGCCAACACATTTTCTATGGGTGTTGAAATCATGCTCAACTTATAAATGTTTGTGAGAATCGTAAGGGACAAAAGAAGCAACCACCCAAGAACAATGAATTGAACATGATCACTATGGGGGTTGATACTTCTCCCTTTAAATTTTATATGCCAATTCTCTTGTACTATTGTTTGTAAATCTTCTCATGATAGTTGGTGGTTGGATCCTTGAGAATTATCTCATATATGTGATGATAATTATATTTTTTCTACTCATCACACAATAATGATTGTATGATCTCCATTGGTGATGATGTCTTCGTAAATAATTTCTTTTACTTCAGATGTATGGACTTGAAGATAATATCTAGAAAATTCCTAAAGCTAGTAGATGCTTCACATGTTCATAGTTTCAAGAAGAACTTGAGTAGTGTATTATCTTTCTTAAGACTTGGAAACATTATTGTAATATCTAGATTTGCATTTTACATAGATTTAGGGTACACCTAGGGTGGTTTGATTAAGCATAAATTAAAAACAATTTGGGACCAAGGTTCAGAAGATGAGTAATAAATGCCAAACCAACACATATAATCCAACCAGGTTCCTATTAAGTGGAAACATTCGTGACAATCTTTTGTCCAAAAATAAATATAATATATACTAGTATCACAAATTCCAATATATAATTTTTTATGGTTTCTTTTATACCCACCAAAAACTAAAACCCTTTCCCCATTAGTTTGTTTATAGTTCAATGTATCAAGAAATGTGACAAAGTGAGAGCGACTTCCTACCCTAGATGCTCTTTGGCATGACCACATCCGTCGTTGTATTGGCTTCTGCTTCTTTCTCTCCTTTGAATCATTATGACCCTATCGACTTCTCATATTTCAATTCTTAGTCTCCTTCTTCTTACTTCTTACTTCTTACCATCCACACTCTATTTTTGTGGCTAGAATCACTCAATTCCATTAGCAATCAACTTTGTTAGGCATGTTAGGAACATGGTAGGAGATGGCTATTGGTTTTGAAAACAACA
Organism: Alisma plantago-aquatica; assembly: GCA_963693085.1. Lineage (NCBI taxonomy): Eukaryota > Viridiplantae > Streptophyta > Magnoliopsida > Alismatales > Alismataceae > Alisma > Alisma plantago-aquatica. The sequence continues at coordinate 1,483,007,934 of OY856409.1, read as the reverse complement.
ACGTCATTCTCCAGTTACACAATAATCATAACAACCAAAGAAGAAACTATATTCATAGAAGGTTTAACAAAATGTGTATTTTCCTTTTCTATCCTTTTCATTATGTGGGCATCTCATCACACACTTGGACATAATCAATTCCACTTTCAAATTTGAGTTTTGTTCAATGTTATGTCTAAGTTTCTATTTAGTATCTCTTGCCTTGCTTCTCTTTCTAGTATAAAATCCATTCAAATTCCAATCCACTACCCTCATGGTGTTTTATTATGTATAAGGGCCACTAGATGGTTAACCTTGATCTCTAACCAGTTCAGGAGACATAACTTGGGTTTCTAAAATGTGATTGAATTTAGGAGGCAAGCAACTAATAAATATCATGCCTGAAAAAAAATGGTTTTTGTCTTCACATATTCAATCTAACACACATTTATCCATATGCCGAACTTCATAACTCAGTTACTTCTGTATTACTCAATTCTGATTGGATAAATATTATTATCTGTATCCATTTTAGATATTTTTTCCTAAAATTGTAATTACCATGTTAGATTTCCAATATTAATGAAGAAAAATCCATAGCATTTAGTTACCACAATAGTTTTAATGCCAACATCATTATTATTTCATTCTTAATATCAAATATTATATGTATCCTAGTAGTCTTTTGAGCACATGACCATTGCATCAAATGTCTGACAAGTTTATCTCTTCATATATTGTTGGTGGCAATTGAAAATGGATTTTTTGAGATATTTAGAATTAGTTAACACTATAACTCCACAAAAAGAAAGATAATTCTCTTTAATTTCTATCCCCAATGCTCATATTGCTTTATAGATAAATGGAGTGAATCGTCATCTCATGTATTTCCTATTAAGATATCTGGAGAGATTCAATATCCTTGTTGTCGTAGGATTATATCTCACCTATCCAATAATTTATATGACATATACTATAAGTTCCCTACAACTTGAGTTATAACAAGCCTTGAATGACAAATTTGACTCGTAAGTGCTAGGATGGAACACTATACTTTTTTTTCCAATGTCTTGGGTATAAGAGATGATGAATGCCAAGTTTATACCAATAGATAGGTAATTTGAAGTTTAAGATAATATTATAGTATTATCCTTCATAAAGATGACCCTTTTACCTTAGAAAGACTATGTCTGGTCTCTTCAGAGTTGAGAAGAGAAGATGATGATGCCTAGTCTTTTCATATGACTAACTATTGGATATCTTCATACGTCTAGACAACAAGAAACTACTTACAAGAGAAGATCTCTTCACCACTTAAAATTGAAGATCTCTTTGCCATTAATATTTTCTCCATTGTGTTTTCTATTGATACTAGATTGTGGAACATGATGAACATATTTACCATATTATTCAGTTGAACAAAGAAATTAAGACTCTGGAGAATTTAAACAAGTGTCTAGTTATATGAAATTAGACGCTTTCTCAGGATTTCTGCATATGAAGATGAAGACCATTTGATCAGAAGTTCTGCAACACATTTTGATTCACATGCATATGCATGGCCATCACTCATTAGAGATAATCTAGATAATTAATAAGACAACCAAAGAGTTAGGAATTATTGCGGGTTCCCAATTTGTTGATATCAAGAAATAGGATACAAAGATTAACCATGTCCCCATAGAATTGGCAAAAAGGATGGACTTGGAACCAAGCTAGATTGTCTTAATTAATATCACTACAACCAAGGCAAAAATGAAGGATTTATGTGATATGAGTGGAGATCCATATCATACTCAATCATTTTCATTCTTATTCCTTATACAAGTCCAACTTCTATTTACTATTGTAACTATACAAAGAGCTTTCTTAGCCCATAGAACTTCAACTAATCAGGTTATGTGTTGTGTTACTTATAAAATTGGCCTAAAGAAATAAACGAAGAAAAACTTCATGTGGAGTCCAAGAGGTGATGCATACCATTTTATAGTAAGTTACGATTGATACACTAACTTGGGTTTACCATTTCACTAAAATCAATTCTCCTCTATACTAACATTGGTTCCATAAAATGCTGACATGGTATTCTAACAAATGTTAAAAACTGAACCAGTTGCCCAATCATGACCAAACTAGACAAGTTTGAACCACTTTTGACCAGAGTAACCCAATTGATTAAACCCAATTTGACATCATCATAACATTGTCAAAATTAAGAACTAGGAAAAACCAAATGGAACTTATGGTTGTTGTAGTAAAATTTGTTGGATAATTCAAATTGGTTGGCTCAATGTGCACATATATATGGGATTAAGAGAGGCATTCTCTCCCCATACATACATATATATATATATAAATATATATATAAGGAGTGGGGCCTAATAATGGATCCACTCTCTTACTTGGGGGAATAGTTGAAAACCATTTAATGCAAAACGTGATACTAACTTTTTACAAAGGATGATGAACTAAAATTCAAGTATGTAATGTATCATATACCAAAAATGTAGCAGTGGAAGATAAAAGTCTAACTATTAAAATTCTCTTTTCTATTATAGTTTCGTCACCATGCAGGGTGAATATAAAACTAAAGTAAATTAGACTATAAGTAAGAGACTATATAGGGCAACCTGGCTATTTCAATCTATTTCTAAGAAAAGATTACTCCTATACAGGATGCATCTTGGGGTCACCTATGGTAACATCCTCTCCACCTAAGTGGTTGGGAACACCCCCACAAGAGAAGACAAGGTGGAAGATTATCAACAAAAGTTGGTATGCACTTGTAATAGAGATTGGAAAATCATATAAGAATAAAGTATATCAAAAGTAAAGTAACATGGTTCCCAATGAAGAGGGGGGCAGAATATCCAAATGGATATGAAAAAATATTTTCATTTCAAAAGATCCAAAGATTATATGAAGAAACAATAAAGTTTAAAATGAACAATTCTTGCCTTTCAATCTAAAATTAGAGAACAACAATTAAATAATAAGAAGATTGTATGTAGATTAAATATTAGACTACGACTATATAAAAGAAGGGACAGAATGTTTCCACATTCCTTGCCTAGAAAGGAGGTGAGAGAACCCACAATCCTCTATGTAATGGGATATATATCAGGTGAGAGAACCTTGGGCTTATGTGAGAGCAACAGAAGCCCATATATAGGAAAAGTTGTACAATGGTTCCAACCCCAAAAAGTACGATTACTAATAGATTATAATAGTCATAATAATTAAATATTCATATAATAGAGAGGCAAGATGAGATCAGCATAAGAAGATCATCAAATTAGGGTTTTCGTTATTAAATGGAACAATAAGATTCAAAATTGCAATAGGAGTTGCAAATAAGTATCAACAGTATTAAAGAAAAAGATTCAATTTTCACTTTTCAATGTCAATAAGATTAACTTCAATGAATTGGACCATGGGTCATAGAATATGTATAATCAAGTGACATATAAAGAAATACCCCACAATTAAGTAAAAGAGAGAGGAAATATAAACTATTATCTAATATGACTCATAAAGAGAAGCAACATACCTCAAACTTGAGTATCAATAGGTCAAAGATCCAAACTAGGGTTTGAAGCTACCTATTAAATATTGAGATGTATTGGGATTTAGGCTCCCATAAGAAAAACCCCATAAATAATCTTTTTACCATTAGTGGAAGGTTATGCAATTACATTATTGAATAGATTATACTTTCATGATTTTAACATATTTAATTTCTAGTTTTGACTTATAAATTAGATATGAATTATATAAATTAAGGATAATAAAAAAACCTAAAAGTCACATATTTTATTTACTGGAATTGTGTTATATAGCTTATACCAAAAGATAAATAACAAATTCATGATTCTAAACATGTCTTGGTTTATTTTTTTGACTTACTAATGAATTACCATGAATTTTACAAAATATAGTGATATACTGAATTTAAATAGAAAAATTGAGACAAAAGACCAACATGTCCCAAAATCACTCATCAATATCTTGATATATGACTGAGAAAACTAGTAAAGTCACCAACTTGAATAATCATGTGACATAATATCACTTTGAAGGAAAAACATGCGTAAATATCAATCAAAGTGTGATATTGACTAAAATCAAAGCAAAGGCAATAATGTAAACTGACCAATCAACATCTTCCTTGATGGCTCAAACACGTGATAAAACACAGACACATTGGAACTGACTTGCAAACACCCAAATCAGGGAGTAGTGAGGAAATCTTGTGACAAATCTTCATTGCCTTTGAGTTCCTCAAAATCCTTCGACCACAAGGACCTCAAAAAGGGACATGCAGTAGCCAGAGTCGCCATCACCTCCTTTCATAATGAAAGAAGAATCATTACACCAAGCAGACCAGTGAACTGAGGAGATTCAGTAGCAACCATAGATTAGATAGTATCTACAATGAAGTCACAAAGTAGAATATAAACAAGACAAGGCCAAAGTGACACTTACACAAACCAATATCATAAGAATGATGCCAAAAAAGGGAGAAAGTGGGAAACATACATTACCTCGAATCAAGGAAAAAAGGGGACATTTGGCTTTGGATGAAGTCCATGAAGCTTCCTGGGTGGTGAGTAGCTTTCTCGAGTGCTAGGACCTTGACGCCAATGTCAAGCATCACGGCTGAGAAGTTGGAGTTGGGAAACATGACTCTGGGTGACCCATGATTCAACACAGTTTGGAAATAGTTGCTACCTCTTATGCAAAAACAAATGAAGGACTAATTATAAGAAAGGAGACACAAAGAGGAAAAGAAATACAATGGAGGTTGGGACTAGGGAATCAAAGAACTTGTTGGCAACTGAGGACTCAGAGTGATGGAATCCCATTAATATAGGGATATCCAAATTTGGAACCATGAGAGGATTGCATAGGGAAGGGGACTAGAAGGCAACATCAAGATGAGAGAGAGAGAGTGTGTTAAGAGGAAAAGGAGGTAGAAGCAACATAGACTATATAGTCCAAGAAGGAGAGGACAGAAGGAAGAAAAAAAGTCCAATGATATACGATGATGATCGGACAACTCAGAGAGAGCCTGCCATCATCGAGACAAAAAAAACTAGCGTGAAACAAAGACTATAGGAAAAATCATGAAAAATAGAGAAATAAGACGTGTCATTGATTAAATTTTGATTTAACCCAAAACAAAGGTAATTTGGTTTACATTAGGACTAATGCTTAATTATTGTTTTCTCTAGTCAAATTAGTATAGCTACCATTGTCTAATTAAGTTGAAAATAGGGATCATATGTAATTAAAACCCAAGGAATTCGAGTTGGTAGTTATTTTTCACTTTTGAGATTTTCTTATATGAGTTCTAGTACTTTTAGTGTTTAACTCAGTTATCTCATTAAGTATTACTACATATTGTCATTAAAATCAATATTTATAATGTATAGTTCTATTGTCCTCAAATTATCACCATTACAACTATATTAAATTATCTTGCACAAAATGCATCATTTTTCTCAATCTCTCATTAAGTCCATCTAATAATGGCACATTAATCACTTCCACATACCTATAAAGTCCAATTATTATTGTATTATACATATCAAGCACAATGTATTACACATGGGTCATTAGGTTATCGATTATGTACATTTAAAGCATTATATGGGTAATAGTAAACAAGGTGGCACATATTACATATTAATGAACTAATATACATATCAAGCCATGATTAGGTGATTATGTCCAGACTATGTGTATTAATATATGATATCTGATTATGGGACCTAATGTCACTAGTATTTTGTTAATGTCATTATGGATCTATAGGTTAGGGTTGGTCAAACCCAACTTAGGGTTTAGGTTGACATGATGACTATTCATCTGACACACACCTAATATCACATTCAAGGTCTAGGGTAACATTCGAGTTATTCATATTATGTGCATTACATGAAAAAAGTATATGTATTAGGGTGTATTCTTAACCTCATTTGGTCAACTCTAATGACACAAGCATACTAACCTCCTAATCAAGGATTTAGAGTTTTTAGATTCAATATACCCACATCACAGTATGTTATATGACTCCACCCCTTAAAGAGGATTTTGTCCCAGAAATCAGCATATCCACACTAAGAAAGTACTATGCTCCACCTATTAAGAATGTTTAACCTAATAAGTCAAACAAAATGTAAAGGTACAAAATATGAGTCTATTTAAAACATGTGTAATTTCATATACATTATCATTCTCTCTCCATCATGATAAGCAACAAAACATAACTATGGAGTCAGGTTAATTAGAAACATAAGGGTTACCCTCATCATTATCATCATAAACTTTTTCACCACCAATGGCATTCAGATCTCCAACATGGATCTCATCATGTATCTCTTCAAGTCGTCGAGGGTATACATGCCTAATATGACTATGATCTCCACAATGGTAACATATGATTTGGCCATCAGGTTTAGGCGGACACACTTAGGGTTAACCGATACACCATCCTAGTGGTAGGTCAATACCTTGGTCGTCCATCCAATATATGCTTAACCGATAACCCTCTAGGAGTGGTTTCTGACACACTTAGGATTAACTGATACCATATGTGCAAACCTTAATCAGTGCCTTGTAGTGGTGTTTATGGTACACCATGTTGATGTCAGGGTCACATGATAAGATGTGATACCATATGGGATGGTCGTGTGTATGATGATAAGGGTCATGTTCCTATAACCTCTATCTTATAACTTGTGTCATAATGATAAGGAAAGTGATAACCTAAGCGTGGTTGTTGATCCAACCTTATAAACCCTAATCGGGTAAAGTGAAACCCTAATTGTAATAATGTGGAATGTATGGCATGAATCCTATGAGATGATGGTGTTGATGATGTATTGCTTTCTTGTTATTAGTTTCTAACCATGCAGGAAACACCAATAAATGTACATAGCCAGGTATGACCTATGGTGGTTATGATATGTTTGAATAGGCATTGTGAGGCACATGTGATATGGCGATACAGGAGGACAAGGTAAAGGGTCTTATGACCTAATGATGGCTTGATTCCCTGCATGAGATGTTTTACTCAATTAATAAGTTGAGGGGCTGTTACCCCAAGATATGTAGTCCTTGTGATGAACACAGGTTGAAAATAAACATGAAGTGATGAGATCACACCTTATATGTTTCAGTATGTTCTGGTGATGTGTCATGCCCTTGTTTATATAGAATTTGTTTAGGGGTTGTAAGTTGTAACTTGATTGATGCTTAAAGGTGTTTAAATTGCTCTAATTAATCAAGTGAAATCTAATATTGTAGTTTTCCATGTGCCATAAATCCATTCATTGTCAGCATCTGCTGAATGGTGAAACAAGTTTAACTCAGAACGCATATTGTTGAATATGTGGGGTGCAAGTTGAGGTATATCCTTGTATCCTGAATGTATATCTATCTTAGGATTGGTTGCATGCCATACCGGGAAGAGTGCAGCTTTAGACTGTAGCTCCATAATCTATATCACAGGATTGGTTTCCCACCATTCCTGGAAGAGTGCAACTTTAGAATGTAGCTCCATAATCTATATCACGAGATTGGACGTAAGCCATATCCTAGAAGAGTTCGGCTACAGTCATAACTCACTAGTGACATGTCCTATACTAAGGTAGGCTAAATCTGCACAGCTAAACTGTACATCGTTGGAAGTAGTTGACCCATGATGTGACTACATATTCACTCGTACTGGCCGAGGAAGGTGAGGTCGTGGATTCCAGCTCTTCCATTAGACCTTGTATGGCACCGATTTCAACTTATCAAGCTCTTGGTTGAATTTGGGTGCTACGTCTCAAATCCTCGAGGCATAATGAAATACATAATTAGCCATGTAGTATATTGTGTAGGATTAAAATATAAAAACATTGGTTGAGGCCTTGCTTGATCTTTGAACAATGTTGGTGATATGAAATATACATGTTCTTCATATTCCTTTTAAATTAGTAAGATGTTCCATAAATCAGACATTAAATGTTCTTCTTGTTAATAATCATTACCTACTTCAAATAATTGTAATTATAATGTTGCTTAGTTCATCTTATCTGTGATAATAATAGGTGGTGAGTTATATCTCCCGCTGAGATTTGGAATCTCACCCCATGGGTTTCCCACACCCTTTTTAGGTGGACGAGCATGAAGAAGTAGAAATCATGCAACAGAGGTTGAGGAGCAGTAGGAGGACCAGTAGCTGACGAGGTTGACAGTGTTGTTCGATGTCTTTTATTGATAGAGTCCTAGAGTCGTACTTTTACACTGGGGTCTTTAGGAATGTGATGGTTTGTGAGCGTGCTTTCTTTATGTGCCCTTTTGTATACCACTGTGGTGGAATCATCTATATATGCTATGGAATAGTTCTTTGGTTACAGGTTGACAACATGCCTTGTATATACTTTGAGGCATGGAAGGACTTATATGTGAAGGTTCTTACTTTTTGGGAGTTTTATGAAAATGGTTTTAATTTTTACTATTTTCTAGTAATATGTTCATTAATCTTTCTTTTGTGGTTATGTTTTGAGTAATCTCACTTTGTGTGGTGTGGGGCATCAAAATCAGGTTGGTATCAGAACTTTAGGTTTGCTGAGTCTATAGGGGCCTAGGACTAGGGTTTTTGTCTATTCTAGTATCCTCCAGTCTATCTTATAGTCACTTATGCTTATGCAGAAGAAGAAGAGAAAGCTTAAAGATGTCTAGAGAACATAAAGAACATATTGTCAAGAGCAGTGTTGCTGCACCAGGTGGTGGTGCAAGGAACCATCCACAAGAAGATCAGGTGCCTAAAGTTCCCCAATTTGACCTGGCCATGATAGAAAACCCTACCTTTCAATTGCTTTTTGGGTAGTTTATGGTAACAACGACTCATATGGAGAATAGGATTCCTGCACTTTAGCCTAGGACACCGGTTTACCATACTAAATCTTTGGGTACTGTGAAGACTTTTGAGAGGTTCGTCGTGTTGGAGCAGTTGAGTATGCGGGAACAGCTGATCCGACAGATGTGGATCTATGGTTGACTGAGCTTGACAAGGCCTTAAAGATCCTGAGTATCCCTAAATAGGATAAGGTGAAGCATGTTGTTTACCTTTTGAAAGGGGGTGATGGCCATTGGTGGGCCACAGAGGAGGAGAAGAGACCTAGTGTTGTGGTCAGTTGGGAGGAGTTCTGACGAGAGTTAGTCAGTAGGTACTTTCCTCAGACATATCTTGATGAGCAGATTAGTCATTTTGAGAGGATTCGACAGGGATCCACGACGATCAATGAGTATGAAGCAAGGTTTATGGAGTTATTGAGGTTCTGTCCTTACATGGCTGTGATAAAGGATGAGAGGATTTGTCATTTTGAGAAGGGTTTGAATGATAAGTTGTGTACCCTAACTACTGCTTTGGAGAACCGAGAGAGGTTTTCTGTGTTTGTGGAGTCTGTTTAGAGGATAGAGAAGTCTGTGAAGGAGAAGAGAGAGTCAAGTACCAAGAAGAGGTCAGCACGGTCTCAAGGGCATTTGTTAGGAGGATTTAAGAAGCTGAGGTTTTCTACACTACCAGTTTCGTAGAGGTTTAGTGCCTCGACATAATGGTCACCAAGTAAGGGCAGAGGTTGTATTTTTCCACCTACGGGAGCCCAGAGTGTTGCATCAGCATTGGTGATAGGGCCATGTAGGCCACAGTATGGGAACTGGGATTGCCACAAGTGTTGGCAAGTTGGACATCTGAGGTGAGAATGTCCAAAGAGGGGTAAAGAAGTGACCCAACAACCGAGGCAGAGTCATTAGGACTCCCAGAAATAGTAGAACAGTGGTGCATGAGGACAAGGACATGGTCAATCGTCACAAGCTGGATAGAGGATGGGGGTGAAAATAGGAAATGGCTAGATTCTACGTTATGATTCAGTCGGAGGCGGTGGTCAACCTACGAGTGGTGATAGGTCAAGTGGAGTTATTTCATTCTAATATGTCTTCTTCTTGCTTTATATCTATTTTGGTTGATCTGGGTGCTCCACACTCTTTTATTGCACATGAAGTGCTTAGTAGTTGTTCTTTGTGTATTAGTCGTAAGAAGAATAGTTTATTGCTAGAAACCCCATTGGTTGGTTTTGCAGTGTTGCAAGATGTGTGACCTTCATGTGTTGTCTATTTTTTGGGACACAACATTCAAGTGGATCTCATACCACTTGACATGCATGGATTCGATGTGATCCTTGGAATGGATACCTTAGAGAAGTATAGAGTGGTCTTGAATTGTAGTTCTAAGCAAGAGACATTTGTAGATGGTAGTGAGACATGGATCTTCCAAGGAGATAGGAAGATTCTTTCGACGTGTCTTGTATCAACCATGGTAGCAAGGAAGCTTCTGAGATAGGGTTGTGAGGCATTTTTAGAACGTGTGATGGATATTGAGGCAAAGAAACCAAGTATTCAGGAGGTGCCAATGGTTAGGGAGTTCAAGTATGTGCTTCTTGAGGAATTTCTAGGTGTTCACCCACCCTATGAGATTGATTTTGAGATCAATCTAGTCCCCAGAATGCAACCAATAGCTCAGACACTATATAGGATGGCATCAACAAAGATGGCAGAGTTGAAGAGAGATTTGCAAGAATTACTTGACAAAGGTTTCATCAGTTTGAGTACGTCACCTTGGGGTGCTCCAAAGTTTTTGTGAAGAAGAAGTATGGGTCTATGAGGTTGTGCGTAGATTACAGGCAGTTGAACAAGGTCACGATAAAGAATAAGTATCCCTTACCAAGGATAGATGATTTATTTGACCAGTTGTGTGGTGCAATGGTGTTCTCAAAGATAGATCTGAGATCAGGGTACCATCAGTTGAGAATCAAGGAGGATGACATACCAAAGTTAGCTTTTAGGATGAGATATGGTCACTACGAGTTCATGGTTATGTCGTTTGGGCTAACCAATGCACCAACATCATTCATGAATTTGATGAACAAAATGTTCTGACCGTTCCTTGATCAATTTGTGGTGGTATTTATAGATGACATCTTTATATATAATCGTGATAGTCAACATCATGAACAATGTCTTTGTCAGGCATTGATAGTGTTGAGACAATACCATCTCTATGCCAAGTTTAGCAAGTGTGAGTTCTGGTTGAGGGAGGTATCTTTCTTGGGACATGTTATATCTACAGAAGGGGTACCTGTGGATCCTAAAAAGGTAGAGTCTATGACATAGTGGGAATAGCCGAAGACGCCGACTGAAGTGCATAGTTTTCTATGTCTGGCAGGTTATTATCAGAGGTTCATTAAGAACTTCAGCCCTATCGTTGAGACAACAGGTCACAGAAGCTCAACAGACATATACTATAATAGAACAGATTAGATCAGAGTTCGGGAGTGAGAAGTGTGATGGTTTCCATGAGTCAGATGATTGGACAGTTTGTTACCATAATAGGATAGTGGTTCCTAATGTTGATAACTTGATTAAGATGGTGCTGGAGGAGGCTCATTCATCGATGTATGCTATGCACTCAAGTAGTACCAAGATGTACCACAATCTGAAGGATATGTATTGGTGTCTAGGCTTGAAGAAAGATATAGTTGAGTTTGTTGCAAGATGTACGGTATGTCAACAAGTCAAAGCTGAGCATCAGAAGCTTGTAGGAACATTGCAACCATTGCCTATACCCCAGTGGAAGTGGGATCATGTAACTATGAACTTTGTGGTTGGTCTACCTAGAATAGCCAAAGGTTACGATTTCATTTGGGTGGTCATTGACAAGTTGACCAAATTAGTGCATTTTTTCCCATGAAGACAACGTTCACAACAGATAGTCTTGCCCAAGTCTATGTTGATGAGATAGTTCGTTTGCATAGTGTCCCATCTACTATTGTGTCTGATAGAGGTCCTTAGTTCACAAGTCACTTTTTGGAGTGACTGCACACAACTTTGGGTATGCAATTGAAATTCAGTACTGCTTTCCACCTGTAGACGGATGGTCAATCTAAAAGGACCATTCAAACCTAGGAGGATTTATTGAGGGCATGTATTCTTCAATTTTTAGGTAGTTAGGATGTACATCTCAGTTTGATAGAGTTCTCCTACAACAACAACAACTATCAGAGTAGTATTGACATGGCACCATATTAGGTGTTGTATGGGAGATGTTGCATAGAGTTCTCCTACAACAACAACAACTATCAGAGTAGTATTGACATGGCACCATATTAGGTGTTGTATGGGAGATGTTGCAGATCTTCATTGTGTTGGTGCAAAATAGGTGAGTATCAACTTCTCGGTCCTGAGCTTGTACAATAGACGACAGAGAAGATCAAAGTGATACAACAACAATTGAAGGAAACATAGGAGAGACATAAGTCATACATGGACAATCGTTGTATACCCTTGGAGTTCCAAGTGGGAGACAATGTATATCCTAAGGTCTCTCCTTGGAAGGGTATTCTGAGGTTTGGGAAGAAGGGTAAGTTAACTCCCAGATATATGGGACTTTACCCAGTGATGGAACATGTTGGAAAGGTGTCTTACTGGTTGGAGTTTCCACCTAAGTTATACAAGTTGCATCCAGTGTTTCATGTCAGTATGTTGAGGAAATTTCATCCAGATATAGAGTTCGTGTTGCGGCTTGTGGAGGTGGAGCTTCATGAGGATGTGACCTATGTAGAAGGTCCAGTGTTGATCCTTGACCGGAGAGTGAAGAAGTTGAAGAGGAAAGACCTTGTACTTGTGAAGGTTCTTTGGCATCATCGTGGTGTTGGGGAAGCCACATGGGAGCTTAAGGAAGAGATGAGGAGGAAGTACTCTTCCCTTTTCTCTTAGGATTTCGGAGGCAAAATCCCTGTTAGGGGTTTATGGCTTGTAAGGACCCTGATCCACATTTTGGGGATAACCTTATTGGTTTTGCATAAGTATGTAGCTTATCTCCTTGCTCTAATCATATGATATGTAATTAGGACATGTTGTAATCTTGAGTTCCTTGTTTGAGCTTCACACTTGTGTTTTGTGGAGAGGTTTTGGTGCAAATTGCAATTTACCTAGGATAGGGGTTGATGTGCAAGTTTGCCACCTCTAGTGTGTTCCTTCTCTCTCTTGGCATCATATAGAGAAAGTGAAAGAGATTGATACCCTGTTTGAACCTTGGATGAGTGGTGAGATCCTTGGTGATATTTTGGGAACATGTTTGAGGTGTGCTTTGCTCCTAGAGGTGTTGTCTCGGGCTTGAGAGCCTTAGAGAGGCCTTGTATTGGTTTGTGGGTGTCTTGAGGAACATCCTATCAATTTGTGGCACCTAGGGTTTACCCCTATCGATTTGTGTAGAGGTTTAGAGAGGTGTATCAGCCATGACCTAGGAAGGTGACCAAGTGGCCGAGACATAGAACTTATCACCTTGTTTCATGGTGTTGCATGTGGCTCTTTCTTCGTGGACATGTATCGTCTAGAGTTCTAAGGTGGGGATACCTTCCCCTTGTTCTCTCTTTCATATCTCTTATATGTATATCTCTTTCTCCCCATGCAATAGAACCCTTTCGGTGATCCTTGCATTCTCTCTTTGGTGGACGACCTTGAGCTAGAGGAGCTTCTCCCATGGAGCTTGGCGGATGAGTCCCTTGCTTGTAGTGCTCTCTTTATCCTCTACCTTGGTAATCCATGATCCTTAGTTTCATTTCTCTCCTTCTTTCTTCTTCTCGACCATGGACCTTAGTCACTCCTTTTCCCTCTCATGCTCTCTTAACCTTGGTCCCCTCTTCTTCCTTGGAGGTGTTGAGATGATTGAGCTTGGAGGATCTTCTTCTACCTTGAGCTCATAAAGCTTGGATCTTGGTGGTGATCTGTGAGGCCAATTATCTTTATTATTGTCACCTCTTTACTTGCTATCTTTTCTCTTTATCTTTGGCTTGTTGTATGTTTCCTGTTAGTAGCTCTTCTTGTTAGTTTTGAGTGCTATTTTAAAGAAGAGGAACCTTGATTAGTTGTTGCTCTTGAGTGCCTTGCTTGTAACAGTGTCTTGAGGTGGAAGATGAGTGAACTGATATGCATGGTTAGACCATTATATATGTTGACCAATAGGCATGTTTAGCCGATAGGCTTTGGGTGGATGTCACGACCTGTGATGCCACTAGCTATTACCCTTTGTGACAGGTCGTCATGACCTTGATTAGGTCTAGGTCGACTCATTCTGATGCTATTAGATCGTCATACCTTAGGAATGAGTGGGCCGATGTTAGATGAGGGTGTTAGTTTGTTGGTGGTTGTTGAACCGATGTTAGATGAGGGTGTTAGTTTGTTGGTGGTTGTTGAGCCGATGTGGTGTTGGACCATGATACAAAGGAGTGATGGCTGATATGGCCTTGGCCACCACACTTTGGGGGTTTTGCTACCTGACACATCTACATCTGTCATGACTTGGCATTGCGACCATGGACACATTTCTTGAAGCGTTGTTGAACCCTAAGAGAATTGTCACCTTTCTATGTCGATGCCCTAGGGTGTTTCCCATTACCCCTGATGCCTGTCACACCTATGTGACATTGCTAATAGGAGAGGTTGTTTAACACACCTTGTTTCCTGATATCTTTGTGTTTTCCATTAGTGGTGTAGTAGTCACGACTTAGAGGAGGGTTGATGCTTGTTTCCCCTGACAGTCCGTCACAATTAAGACATTGTTGAAACCCTAGATAATCATCATCCTTGAGATGTGGTGCCCGATACCCCATGATGCCAAACTGATACACCATCCTAGTGGTAGGTCAATACTTTGGTTTTCCATCTATTATATGCTTAACCGATAACCCTCTTGGAGTAGTTGCCGACACACTTAGGGTTAACTGATACCATATGTGGAAATCCTAATCGGTGCCTTGTGGTGGTGTTTATGATACACCATGTTGATGTTAGGGTCACATGATAAGATGTGATACCTTATGAGGTGGTCGTGTGTATGGTGATAAGGGTCATGTTCCTATAACCCATATCTTATAACTTGTGTCATAATGATAAGGAAAGTAATAACCTAAGGGTGGTTGTTGATCCAACCTTGTAAACCCTAATCGGGTAAAGTGAAACCCTAATTGTAATAATGTGAAATGTATGGCATGAATCCTATGAGATGATGGTGTTGATGATGTATTACTTTCTTGTTATCAGTTTCTAACCATGCAGGCAACACCAATTAATGTACATAGCCAGGTATGAAATATGGTGGTTATGATATGTTTGAATAGGCCTTGTGAGGCACATGTGATATGGTGATACATGAGGATAAGGTAAAGGGTCTTATGACCTAATGATGGCTTGATGCCCTGTAGGAGATGTTTTGCTCAAATAATGAGGTGAGGGGTTGTTACCCCAACATATGTAGTCATTGTGATGGACACATGTTGAAAATAAGCATGAAGTGATGAGATCACACCTTATATGTTTCAGTATGTTCTGGTGATGTGTCATGCCCTTTTTTATGTAGAATTTGTTCAGGGGTTGTATGTTGTAACTTGATTGATGCTTAAAGGTGTTTATATTAGTCTAATTAATCAAGTGGAATCTTATAGTGTAGTTTTCCTTGTGCCATAGATCCATTCAGTGTCAACATTTGCTGAATGGTGAAACGAGTTTAACTCGGAATGCATATTGTTGAATATGTGGGGTGCAAGTTGAGGTATCTCCTTGTGTCCTGAATCTATATCTATCACGAGATTGGCTGCATGCCATACCTAGAAGAGTGTAGCTTTAGACTGTAGCTCCATAATCTATATAACGGGATTGGTTGCACGCCATACCTGGAAGAGTGCAACTTTAGACTGCAACTCCATAATCTATATCATGGGATTGGCTACAAGCCATATCCTAGAAGAGTGCGGCTACAATCGTAACTCACTAATGTCGTGTCTTCTACCAAGGTGGGCTAAATATGCATAGCTAGACTATATGTCATTGGAAGCAGTTGAACCATGATGTCACTGCATATTCACTCGTACTGACCGAGGAAGGTGAGATCGTGGATTCTTGCTCTTCCATTAGACCTTATATGGCACCAATTTCAACTTATCAAGTGGTCAGTTGGATTTGGGTGGTATGAATTAAATCCTCGAGGCATAATGAAATTTGTAATTAGCTATGTAGTATATTGTGTAAGATCAAAATACAAAAACATTGGTTGAGGCCTTGCTTGATCTTTGAACAATGTTGTTGATAGGAAATATGCATGTTCTTCATATTCCTTTTAAATTATTAAGATGTTCCATAAATCAGACAGTAAGTGTTCTTCCTGTTAATAATCATTACCTGCTTCACATAATTTTAATTATAATCTTGCTTAGTTCATCCTATCTGTGATAATAATAGAGTTGGCGGTGAGTTAAATCTCCCACTGAGATTTGGAATCTCACCCTATTGGTTTCCCACACTCTTTTTAAGTGGACAAGCACGAAGAAGTAGAGATCATGCAACGGAGGTTGAGAAGTAGTAGGAGGACCAGTAGCTGATGAGGTTGGCATTGTTGTTGGATGTCTTTTATTGATAAAGTCCTACTGTCTTCCTTGTACACTCGGGTCTTCAGGAATGTTTTATAGATGTTTCAGGAATGTGCTTTCTTTATGTGCCCTTTTGTATACCAGATGTGGTGGAATCATGTATATATGTTCTGGAATGGTTCTTTGGTTACAAGTTTACATCATTCCTTGTATATGATTTGAGGCATGAAAGGACTTATATGTGAATGATCTTGCTGTTTGGTAATTTTATGAAAATGGTTTTAATTTTTAGTGTTTTCTAGTAATATGTCTGTTAATCTTTATTCCGTGGTTACATTTTGAGTAATCTCACTTTGTGTGGTGCGGGGCATCACACTTGAGACACTAAAAGGGTAAAAGGAGGACCCATCCTTGGAATTTTGTACTTTGGGTATCAAGGTGTCTCGAATTCGTCTAGCTTATCAACAGTTGATTTTTCTCTAGACATAATGTGCTTGCACAAGAAAAATGTATAAGGTGTAATAAACCTATAGTATAGATAAAAATCTATGGGAGATAAGATTGGAATAGTCAAATTAACCAACTATCTTGTCTCTGATACCATACTTGTAAGGAGTGAGACTCGACAGGATGCCACTCTCTTAATTGGGAATATAATAGAAAACCACCCAATACCAAACTTGATAATAGTTTTTCACAAAGGATGATGAACTAAAACTCAAGTATGTAATGAATTATATACCAAAAATGTAGCAGTGGAAATAAAAGTCTACTATTATAATTTTCTTATCTACCATAGTTTCATCACCATACAAGGTGAACACAAAACTAAAGGAAACCAGACTATAACTAAGAGGTTGTAGAGGGAAACCTAACTATTCCAATCTATCTCCAAGAAAATATTATTCACGTGCATGATGCAGCTTAGGGTCACCTATGGCAAGATCCTCTCTACTTAATGGGTTGGGAACACCCCCACAAGAGAATACAAGGTGGTAGATTCTCAACAAATGTTGGTATGTGCTTGTAATAAAGATTGGACAATCATATAAGAACAAAGTATATCAAAAGTAAAGTAGGATGGTTCCTAATGAAGAGGGAGGAAAAACACCCAAATGGATATTAAAATAGAACTTCATACAGTAAGATTCAAAGATTATATGAAGAAAGAATAAAGTTTAAAATGAATAATTCTTGCCTTTCAGACTCAAATTAGTGAAAAACAAAAAATAGAAGAAGATTACATGAGGTCTAAATATTAAACTACAACCATCTAAAAGCAGGGTCAGAACACTTCCATATTTCATGTTTAGGAAGGAGGTGAGAGCACCTACAATCCTCTAAGTAATGGTATATATATCAGGTCAGAGCACCAAAAGCCCATATATGGGAGAACTTATGCAATATGATCGAAGCCCAAAATGTGTCGCTACTAATAGATGATAATAGTCTAAATAATCAAATATGCATATAATAGAGATGCAAGATAAGATCAGTCCAAACAATTCATCAAATTAGGCTATCTATTATTACATGGAACAAAAGATGCAAAACTGCAATTAGAGTTGCAAATTAAATAAGTACCAATAAGACTAAAAAAATAGACTCAATTTGTACATTCCATATTCAATAAGATTAACTTCAATGGATTGGACCCTAACATGTCAAATATGTATAATAAAGTGACATATAAAGCAATATACCACAATCAAGTCAGAGAGAGAGAGAGAGAGAAAAAGTATAAACTATTGTCCAATATTACTCATAAAGAGAAACAAAATACCTCAAACTTGAGTATCAACATGTCAAAGGTCCAAACCTAGATCTAAATTAGGGTCTAAATCTAGACCTAAATATTGCAGTGTATTAGGATTTAGGCTCCCATGAACAAAAGCCTAAAAATGATCATTTTACTATTACTAATTTGAGTTTTAAACTTTATGTAATTGGGAAAATTATACTTTCATAATTTTATAGCATACTTATTTGCTAATTTTGGATAATAAATCATTATATATGAATTTTACAAATAAAGGATAATTAGGAAAATCCTAAAACTCACGTATTTCATTTATTAGAGTTAGGTTATAAAACTTATGCCAGAAGATAGACAATAATTTCTTGATTCCAAAGCATGTCTTGCTTATTTTTCTAACTTACTAGTAAATTACTATGAAAATTAGAAGATATAGTGATAAAATGAATTTAAATAGAAAATATGAGGAAAAACACAAATATGTCATCATGCATCAATATCTTGATGTGTGACTCGACAAAGTAGTAAACTTGCAAACTTGAATAATTCCACAACATGATATCTCATTGAAGTCAAAAAGGAATATCCATAAAAGCATCACATTGATTAAAATCAAAGCAAGGGCAATGGTGTAAACTGACTAGTCATCATCTTCCTTGATGGTTCAAATGTATGTTGAAACCCAAAACTTTTAGAATTTAATTGTGAACTAAATCACTAAGTGGTGAAGAAATCCCATGAGGAAACTCCATTTCCTTTGAGTTCTTCAAAATCCTCTTCTCACAAGGACCCCAAACAAGAGCCCTACAGTAGTCGTAGGCTCTCACCTCTTGTTGCCATGAAAGCAATGAAGGTACATAACAAGGACCACTGAATTGGGGCATCTAGTAGCAATAATGGATTAGAGAGCATCTGTGATGAAAACACAAAGTCAAAGATGAAAAAGACAAGGACAAAGAGACAATTACACAGACTAATCACATGTAGTTGTAGAAGGACACCGTCTAACAGAGAAAGGGGGAAAATATGAGTTACCTAAAATCACGGGAAGTCACAGGGGCATATGGCTTTGAAAAAATGTCATGAATCTTGTAACATACACAACTCTAGATATATGTCTTATTCCTCCCCTTCTCCGATGATTTTTAAATAGAATAATACTTTGTACCTATTTCCAAAATTTAGAATAAAATAGGATAAGAAAAGTTAAGAAATGTAATATCTAACAAGAAATTATTTAATATGAGGTTTTAAAATAAATAAATTAATTAAGTTTCAAATAGAGTTAATTACATAAATTCAGTGAGTAATCAGATCTGGCCCTAATTTGGCATGCTTGAGTCGTTCTAAGTCTAATTGGTAAAAGAAAGTAAATAAATAAAATTGAACTAGGTATTAAATTGCTTAAGAATTTTATTAAATGTATTAATTGAGTGCTTAAATTAGAAGTAAATAAATGAAATGTAAAATATGTTCCAGAAGTGAAACTAACATTATTATTAAGGAAGCGTGTGGCCAAATATCTTGCTATGATGAACCTCTTGGCATCACTGAATGACCCACAATGTGAACTTCTTCTTCTCAAGGCATGCGTTGGGATGCCCAAGTTGATGTTCTCCCTTAGAACAACAACACTAGATTCTATCGATTCATCCTTGGTCGACTTTGATTGTGGACTCCGATGTTGCCTGACACGCACCGTAGTCGGTGACGGCCAAGGATTTGGTGATCTTCAGTGGCGTCTAGCCACACTTCCTATGTGTTTTGAAGGGCTGGGCATTTCTACTGCCCATGATGTTGGCAACTATGCATATGTTGCCTTTCGAGTCCATACGAAAAAACATCAAGATCATATTCTACGATAGGTTGGGTCTATTTCTAATGGCGCCCAATTTGACAATGCTCTTGATACTTTGAGTGATGTACTAGCTTCTTTCTGCTGGTCGAAGTTGTCTTGTACCCTTTCTGCCACCCCAAAGACACATGCTCTTTTGGCAGACGCCTACAATAACATGGTCTTCTATTACTTCAAGACATCTGATTTGTCACATCGACAACAAGTTGTTCTTTCTTCTCTACAAGTAGATCATGCACAAGATTTTTTTCTTACTATTCCTATTGATGCTCTTGGATTATCCATGTAACCTATAGAATATTGAGCCATTCTACATTACCAACTTATGATCCCCCCTATATCTTAGAAATGAGAGATGTCCCCTTTGTCATTCTACAGAGCTTGATTCTTATGGTGATCATGGTGTACATTTTGCATCCATCCATGATTCAAATTTTGTCATGATGTTGTTCGAGATTCCCTCTTTGGTATCATTTATTGCACCAAGATAAGAGCTCTTAAAGAAGCTCTAGTTGCTTTTCATGGCACCTGAAAAGATGGTTTCCACTATCAGTTACCTGCAAATATTCTATTATTTGATTGGTATGATACAAAACACACATGTATTTATCTTACAAGGGTCTCTCCTTTGATTGGTATTATTTTTGATAACTTTATGGCAGGTCAATCTGCCTCTGATGTGGCCAAAAGAAAAAATCACAAGCATAGGACAGCTTATGAGGCAAACAATCATCATTTCCTTCCTTTTACATTTGATGTCTTTGGAGTGTTAGCTAATGATTCCATCTCTCTCCTACGATGCATTCAACATATCACCAATAGGAATATGATGTTTCCATCATCATCTTCCTCCAATTTTGTTTTTAGATCTGTGGGTTTTTCCATACAAAAAGGATTGGCAACCCAATTTGTAGCCCGCGCCTCTGTGAAGGTGTTTATGAAAGTCTTGACATGTCATTTGCTACAATAAATTTTAAATAACATTACAATTGGTATACCCACATCTTCTTGAATCAACATGATAAATTTCAGGTCAATTAGACATTGTCCCCTTCCAATTAATTGATTTAATGTGCATACATATAAAATGCATTCAATTTTTAGTAATGCATAAACCTATGTTTGGCTCGAGATTGAGATTATGAAATCCGGGTTGGGCTAGTCGATAGATCAGGATTAGTTTATCTGGATTCATTCCTATTTTTTTGGTAACTCATCCCATTACAAGCACTGATTAGATTGAACTAGCCTCGTAACTTGTGTTTTTCAGTCTGACATATAAAACAAAATAACACAAAAGATAATGTCAAATCTGGACTGAGATATGAAATCCTGCTAAGAGCATGACTGACTTGGTCTGGATTAAAGGATTACGGAATCTAAAACTATAACACCCCCTTAAGCATACACGTATCAGCGGAATAAACTCCCATATTTTTCATCACATGAGGGACTTTAGCTCAAAGGGATGTCACAAAAATAAAATATTATATAGAAAGTAAAAAATCACCATTCATTAATATTGGTATTGGTTCATACATTGTTCAAAGGAAAAACTAGTACAATTGAGTTCTTGAATATATCATCTAACATCATACATGAAATTATTTATAAATAATAGCATCTTCCATTGTAGATGGCACCCCACCAGGAAGGTCTTTGGGAAACCTTGATTTATTCCTTAAGTTGATCTTCATATGGCTCTATCCTTGACGTTGCTCCTTTCTTGCGGGCATCACATGCCCAACCATCCATAAAACCAATTGGTAAGTGGAATTGAACATATTATATAACTAAAATAACATATACTTTGAAAAGAAAACATTTAACATCATGAAATAAACTTTACATTTTGTCATTGTCTTTTACCTGATTTATATAAGAATCCTCAAGTTTTGCACCAAAGTGCCTCTTCGTTTTACATTGAAGTGCTCTGTGTGCTAGGAAAGTCCATGATTTGTACTGTAACGAAGTACAATGTATGCTAGGAAAGCCCATGATTTGTACTGAAGTACACTGTATGCTAGGAAACCCATGATGAGGATCTTATATAAGGTTCATTCATTATCTTTACTCTTAGTCTTGAATACTTTTTACTCTTGCTCTTAAACATGAATATGATGTAATATGATGATTCTTGAAATTAATAGTAAAAAGGATTTCATTTATCCAATAATTTTTTAACTCAAATCAATCAAACTATAACATGCATAATACCTTCACATAATAATATGTAAGGTTACATCATAACATATAAACATCCAATAATTATGTTAAAAGTGTGTGGACCACTTACATATATTGGAGTAACTCCTAATTGGTCTCTTGATGTTGAGGAAACCCTAATGACCTTGTTAAATTAATTATCATACATTAATAATCATTATCCAACCTAATTTTAGCATTTCACAGCTCTTAAATAAATCAAGGAAAATAAGAGTCAAAGTAGGCTTTGAAACTTAGTACATCATATAGATTGAAAAATCCTTTCCAAAACATATTTGAACATAATTTTATCACCATTTATTTAATTATTATGAATTTTGAAAGAAGTAACCAACATAAATTTGAGAAAAAGGCACATGAAAAGTGGGCCACCCAATGAATGGGTGCGGTCCTATCGAGATGGACCAAAGAAAGTTAGCCACTTGGATAGGGCCTGAGTCAACAATTACATAGTCAACATATGCCAAAATGAAATTAAAGGACATAAATACCCATGAAGGTGTGACATTGTGATTTTGAAAATAGGGGCAAAATTGGGAAAATTTGACCACGATGTTTCTTCTTCAATCAAAGGAACCAAGTAGGGAAAATAGCGAGAAATCTTGGATCAAAATATTGATCAAGTTCCCTATTCGTTAAGAATCAAGGTGTTGAGCACCTTCCTTATGGCCTAACAAACCTGACGAGCCCAAACTTGGCTCATCCGACGGTTAGGAACCTGAGAAATCCTTGTCACGATGGAGGGGTAGAGGAATAGAGGAAGGGGAAAACAATGGTTGTCCTCTGACCTAGAGGAAATTAAAGAAAGCCTCAAGAACCCAAACCAATTGAGAGCCAAGGAAGAGGTTACAGAGAGCAAAGGCATGAGGGAAAACATGGATTTGATTAGATATCACCAACATAGAAACAAAAGGGGGAAAAGGAGAAATTGATGATACCTTTACATACGGTGGAAACGACCATTAACCAAGATCCTTGGGGACTTTTTGGGATCTTCTCCAAGTGTTGAAGGTTGTCCTTGAGGTCATCGGAGTGGCGACAAACACTGCTTTGGTCTCTAGCAAAGACTAAGTAGGGAAATAGAAAGAGGGAGGGAACAACGACCAAAGGAAACAATTCATGGATGTCCCTTGATCTAGTTTGGGGGTTGGTTTATATAGTTGGAGGTCCATAGAAAGTTGGGTATCCTCTAGAGGTTGAGTTTCAGTGTGACACAGAGAACTCTCATTGACCGAGGTGTCTAGGATTCAAATTCCTATCATATCTAGGATCATGTGATTCAAGATAGCTCAGAGATGGTGGAACGGATCTTGGAATCTGGTGTCATTGAGCAAAGAGAGGGGTCTTGGAGGGAGAGAAATGCTACATCTGTAGAGGCCTAATGTCGTGTAAGTCAGGAAAGGGAGAGGGACTTCTACTTCATAGATACCCAAGAGACTGGCCAGGACACAAAGAGGTTGTGTGATAATTAATTCATTGGATACTTAACGAAATCGACCAATTAGCATCAAATATTGCCAAACTAAGGATTAAGACCTTATTAATTCCTTTCTTAAAGCAATTAGGCAGTTAGGGTTCTTCAAATCCAATGAAAATTTGAATGTTACCCAATTTTACCATAAGGAACCTGAAAATCTAGTTAGTTTTTGGAAAATTTCAACCTAGCTTACTATATTTCTCTATTTAGGATAATCATGACTTAATTATATAAAACTATTAAAATAATATTTGGGGCTCATCCTCTGGTAAAGGTCGTACATTACCAATTTTATTTCATACAAAAATTGTTAGGTAAATTTATGCTAATGAAATAGACTAATTTCACTTTAGTCCCATATGTATTGCAAAAAGACTAATTAGGATTATCTTGAATTGGACTTGGATACATAATGTGATATCATATATATATTTAGTGGAAAAAAGATTTAAATCATAACTTTAGGGTTTAGTTGACCATTAAGTTTGACATTTGAAGATTTGGATTTTTTTGCATTGAAGTCTAGTATTTGAGTTTAATTACTAGATAAATTTCGTTTAAAGCCCTAAACTTATTTTAATCAAAATTTGGGATGTCACATAAATGGTTCACGTCAGTTTAGTTTCTGCCAAACAAAATAAGACAAGAACTCTATTGGATTAGTCGGGATTAGCACCTATATGGAATAAAAATATAGCATGCCTGGGAGTGGGAACCAAACAACACCTAAGTCTTCACTTTTGTCCATTATTTCCCGTAACTCACCCTTCTCCTCTCTTTCCCTTTCAAACATGCTTTTTCATTTACTCTCTCTTTTCAGCTCCCTCTCTATCGGCCGCACCCCTTTGACAACATCTCATTTAATGCACTTTTTGCATATGTTTTATGCTTCCCCTAGCATACCTTTTATAGATTTTTTCTACTTATTTTTGTACTTTATGCCAACAATTTCAATCTCACACGTCTTTCACCTTTACAGGGTCATGCCAAGACATGATCGTGATTAACACCTCGACCGCGACTACATCATCCACTAATGGCCCTACCACGATCGAAGCCCCTTATCACTATCTCTACGCTCTGCAACCAAGGTCCTACCGTGACTGGGACTTCTCCTTGGCCACAGCCTACAACCCACACAACACAAGCACAGTGGGAGTCTCAACCGAGATCAAGTTGTGACCGAGGTCATGCCTTGACCATGGCTTACATCCAAGCCATGACTGTGGCCCATATGGTTAAGTCAGTGGGGATCACCTATAAATAGGCTGCCCACCTCGACTTCTCACATCATCAGATCATTAAGGACCATGAAGTTCTTCCAAATTCCATAGTCACTCACATCCATACTATTAGTATGGGATCTCTGACAGCGGAAGATGGAGGAGAGAGAAGATTGACCCCCCTCTTCTTTAAAAGAAGGAGAAGCCTCCGCATCTCCCATTCCCAATCTAGATTTGAAGGAGTATATTGGTGTATCTCCATCTTCTCTCTCTATCTAGATCTATCATCTTCATCACATTGTACCCCCCCCTCTTTGTGGTAGTTGATGTATCTATCATTTTGTAATTTTAGTATGTTGTCTGTCAACATGTGTGGATAAACATCTAACTTGGGTTGGGAGTAGACACTAAGGCTCTCCCAACATGTATATTCTTTCTCCCCTTTGAATATGTATATGCTCTTATCAAGATTATCTCGATACGCTTGTTCTTAAAGTTTCATTTGTATGCTTAGCTACCATTTTGTGATGTTTGATTGTTGGTACCTTGAAAGAATAGTACCTTCCTTATCTAGTGTTATGGAGTAGTATGAATGCATGAAAGTGTTGGAATGCTAAGGACAATAGTCATGTAGTTTGTTTTGTAGTTGTAGGGTGGTTATCTCAAGAGAGAGGCTACCTTAGATCCTAGATCTATCCTTATCTCGAGAGAGGAAGGAATAGATATTTTTATGACTGCTTGTAATCTTGATAGGAGTATACGAAGGGGTGTGAGTTTTGCATGTTGGTCAGAGATCTTAGGAGGTGAACCTGATCCAAGTGTAACATACTAGATCTCGGACCCTACCCTAGAAGTTGACATTTTGGACTTAGCCAAACAAGGTTGAAGGTTAGACCTAAATAGATGTTTAGTATAACCCCAATGAGTTAATGCATGTATATATCACCTTAATGTAACCTAATGTTCTAACAATAATCGTAGGTTTATAACGGATACATAAAATATGCCACATAACTCATTTTGGTGGTAATATGAAGATAAGAAACTTAATTGGATGAATAATTTAGATAATGGGCCGTTAATGGGCCATATGACATATCTCATAAAAAGAAGTCTCAAAAGTGGAAAAAAAAACTTCAAATTCAAAATCTACATATCAAAATTAGCCTACATGTCAAATTTCATCTAAATTGGACAATCATGAAATATTAGGATAAGTTTAAGAGAGAGAAAATGAGTAAAAGACATAAGTAATGAATAATGTGATTATATAACTTCAAAATATGGAATTAATGGAAAATTCATATTCAGCACATCAACGATAACTTGTGGATGAAGTTTTGTCCAATTTGGATGTTGTTTGTGCAAGTTATGCAATTTTAAGTACATTCTGGACTTTTCTGCAATTTACCCAATTGGGAGGTTTTCTTTGCAAATTGTCACATGAATTATAATACTTATATATTCCCTTACCATTCTCTAGTTTTTGAAATATGGGGCACCTATTTGCACCTTGGTTTGAAGGTGTTACTTTCTAAGGGCATTATAGGGAATACTCTCTTTATAAATGAGCTTATCTTTAAAAGCTATCAACCAATGGTGTTATTTCTTTGATTGGATGATGGTGGGGATGGCCTAAAAGTCTCCATGGGATTTTAGGACCGACCTTAGATATAAAAGAAGCCTCTATGATCTGTCCACTTGCATGGCCATGAAATCCCTAGGCTAAGGACACATGGAAAGCTCCATGGACACCTCATCCTTGACTTCTTCCTTATCCATAAAGGTTTGCATGTCCATAGGCACCCTTAGCATTGGACACATGGAATGTAACTTGACACCTCGTTTTTGACTTGTTCCTTATACATAAAGGCTTGCATTTCCATGGACACCCTTATACATGACACATGGAAAGTCTCATGGACACCCCATACTTGACCTCTTTCTTTATATAGCCATATCTACCCCTTCCCAACTCCCAATTCAAAAACTCTTGCTCTCCTTTATTTCCTCTAGATTAGAGCATAATTCCTACTCTATTTTTCCATGAAGGTGTTTTCCCAAGGTAAAAGGAGGTTCCTACCTTGGTGAAGAAGGCTCCTAGGGTTCCAAATTTCTCTATTTAGGATTTCTTGAGCTCCTCCTTGGTGATTTTAACCAAAACTAGTAAGTTTTCTCCTTTACTTCCCTATTTTCATGTTGTTAGTCTTCCTTACACCTTCCTCCAGATCGTAACCATGGCCTTCCATGGTGAAGACCCACCTAGAACCCATAAACACCTCATCTCCATGTTCTTTTGTTAGGGTTTTCACCTATAAAGTGGAGAAGGTGATTCTTGCTCGAGATAGGAGCTTTGTTAGAGAAACCAACCTCTCTAAGATTGGAAATCTTACTTATTGGACCTGTCCACCTTCCCTAGAGGTTCTTTGGAGGCCTAGGCTTGACTTAGACTGTTTAGACTCTGAAGTTGAGGTATGATGTATCCCCTATTCTTCTATGTTGATCAGTTCACCTATGCTTATTCATTCTCTTTGTCCTATGGACATTAGCCTATACACAATGTCTTTTCTTTTAAAAATTATGGTTCATCTGAACTACCTTATTTGATATTTATCATGTGATCATGGATATTCTTTTGAACTCTTATCTTATGCTTTGTTCATGATGGAACTCTAAAATATGACATGTGATGCCTTTTTCCCACTTATGAGGTGGATGTATATGTTGGTCACTTATGTGGTGACTAGTTTATATATTCAGACTATACTTTCTACTTGCCTCTACATTTAACATGATATGTGATTCAGTAGCACTAGAGCAGTGTAATTGCATTGGTTTTTATGGCAGATGTTTTATTTCCTGCCGAGCAGATATGATATTTCCTACTCTTTTGGGATGGAAAGGAACCTCATACCAAGGGCATGATGTGTGATTCTTGGCCCATGTTTTATATATTTGGGAGATTGGAAGTATTCCTTTCTCTATCAGGTTTCAAGTTTATGAGACTTGGTCACCTTTGTGTTTATATTGTTCTAGGGCTATGTTTATCTCACATGCATGCAGGTTGATGATATGGGGTGTGTGCCCTAATTATTTACATGTGCTTGTGTGGAACAATCTTTATGTTTTATTAATGGCAAGTATTCTTTTTTTATCATATGATTTCAATTCCTTTTCTCTTGATATCCATTTGGGTGGTCCTTATCCTTTCTATGGGAAGCCTTTTATATTTGATGTCCTTTATTCCATATATTTCTCAATTCTTATTTAGTATGCACATACCAGCCTTTGTTGATGTCATCTATTTTTTCTTCTTACTGGGGTATGCTTCCAACCCTAGGTGAAGGACATGGATGATAAGGCATGAAGTTTTAGACTAGCTTAAGGAGTTAAAGCTTGGAGACAAAGTTGTTATGGATTATATTTCCCTCTACTTAGATCCTTATGTTGTATCATACATGTAAACCCTTATGGGATATTATGATGTACTTTTGTAATCTTTTGTGAAAATTTAATATAGTCATTATTTTTATTCATCTGCTATACTTTGGTTGTTTTAAATACCATTTATTGAACTTTGAAAATTTTGCACCTATTCCAGCATACATTTGAGTGTGTTTGGAATGGATGTTTTATTCTTCAAATCCTTAGCAAGGGGGTGATCCCGCCTCCTTACACCAAGTTTCCTCCCATATCTTTTAATTTTAATCTTGTTATTGTTTTCTTTCTTTTAACTTTCTTGTTTTGATTGTGGCCCCTTCGTTCCTTAGGGAACGCCCTTTTTATCCTACTTGTTCATTCAGAGTGTGAGACTCTGCCTACTTAACACTTGTCGACCTTTTCCATGTGGTTCGACCCTGAATACTACATAGGACCCCGTATAACAGTTGTGGGGGCTTGAGTGTCGGGTTATAATCTTAAAAGTCCGACTACTCTAGATCCACTCCATTTTGGACGTGCGATTTAGGCCAGTTAACTTTTTGGCACCATTTCTGAGGACAAGGAAAAATGACACTATTAAGAACTTGGGTCCACTCACTATACTCTCGTACCTCAAGTTTAGTGATAAGCTTGACTGCATAGAAACCTTAAATCTACTACCCTACGATTATGTAGAATAGTTCGTTTTAACACGTACAGTTTCCTAACTCGATTGTACGGTCTATTTAGGGAACCCGGAGGGAAGCAGATCCGTTCAATTTTTCACCTTAACCTCAAGTCACCATGCCGCCTTGTGTAGACGACAGTCTTATTGGGACGATCAGAATGCAAGAGTTCAACATGACCCACCGCCGCATGAGACGGATGAAGATAGATATGACCGTCACTCAGATGGTCATCACCATGAGGAAGAACGACATGAGGAAGAACGATGTCACCATCATCGTAGAAGGCACCATCACAATTACCACAAGAATGAAAGTGAATGTGATGACCAGAACAATGAGAGTGAAGATGATGAAGAAGGAAAAACTCATAGAGAGTTGGTCGCAAATAGAGACAATGAATCCAGATGCCCAATTATCATCCTGCACTTCAATGCAATGAACTTTGAGTTGAAACTAGTTGTAATATCGATGATCCAAAACAAGCCCTTCAATGGAAACTCAAGGAGAGAAAATCTATTCCATCATCTTGATGCCTTCAAAAAACATCTGTGATACCATCAAGATTAGGGGAGTTCCTCAAGAAGCGATATATTGCAAATGATTCAATTTCTCCCTTGAAGATAACATTCTATCCTAGTACCTCAACTTACCCCACCAGTCCATAGATGGATGGAGACCCCTTGCAGATGCCCTTGTCACTAAATTGTATCCCACTGAGAGAACTATCTGTAATATGAAAAAGATCACCTCTTTCGTGCAAAAATAGGGAGAGAACCTTCACGAGGCATGGGAACTCTTTCAAGAAGACCAGAGAGATTGCCCTCACCACAACTACCATAAGGGATTCCTAGTGACTACCTTTTACAATGGGCTAACTCCTACCGAAAGAACTTCGCTGAATGCAGCTGCCGGAAGTGATTTTCTTGGTAAGAAACCAAGTGGAACCATACAGATAATCGATAACATGGCGGCACTACAAGCAAGCATGGATTATGACAGAAACAATCGAAGATTAGTCAAGAAGGCAGGATTTGAAGAACCATCAATTAAAGCCAAGGCCTTGGAGACTATTACAACTCAAAATTAGAAAATCACCACCGACGTCAAATAGTTAAAAGACACTGGAAGCAAGGGTAAGAAACACACGGAGAAAGTCATGAAATACATTACATGTAGAGAAGGAGGGCATGGAGTTGTAGAAAATGCTCATCAACTGAGTAATTTGTCTAAACTTCCTCCAGGATTCAAGAAGAAAGGAGGGCCGACTCAATACACTAGAACTACTAACAATCATACTAACAAAAGCATCTACTAGAGTCAAAATAAAAATGTGAGTCGACAAGGCCAAGGATAAGGCCAAGGGTCGAGCGAAGCCAAAGATAGCAACCAAACTAATATGATTGCTCAATTATTTGACTTTACGAAAAGGCAAACTTCAGTAGATGACCAACTTGCTCAAAATGTTATCACCAATTTAGGAGTGCTAACTACAATGCAAACTCAAATGGCGGACATGTAAACTCACCAAAGGTAGATTGATCAACAACTTGCACAACTAGCTGAACTTATGAAGAACCCTTCAGGGAAGATCCCATCAAATACGGAGACTACAAAATGGACACTCTCCGGTCAGGGAGAATGTTGGAAGATCCTAACACTAACAACACCAATGAAGGAAGAAGCTATGGTAATCAACAATCTGAGAATGAGATTGCAACGAAAGAGTCTAAGGGGAAAGAGCCAGCTGTAACTGGCAGAGAAGAAGGGAATCATGAAAAGAAGGAGGAGGAAGAGGAAAAGAACTCAGATCCAATAGGAGAAGTCCTTTCAAAGAGAAACCCCTATGCCCCAAGAGTTCCTTTTCCCAACAAACTAATCAATGCACATTTAAAGAAGATGTACGAAAAGTTTATGGAAGCTATAAAGAAACTACACTTGGATGTCCCATTTCTCGATACAATTGAAGAAATGTTGAAGTATGCAAAATTCTTTAAGGACCTAATCATGAAGAGAAGGACAGGAGACCATATTGAGACCGTTCATTTGGCTGAAAGTGCCTTTGTTCAAGATGAGTTACCATCTAAGAGAGGGACCTTGGGGCATTCAACATACCCTTATATGCTAGAGACAATGTGGAGAGGAAGGGGTTATCCAATTTGGGAGCAAGCATTAGTCTAATTCCCTTAACTCTAATAGAAAGGCTCAGGCTGACGGACATGGTGAAGACATGCATGATAATCGAATTGGTCGACCACACCTTTACAAGACATGTAGGAATAGTTGAAGATGTTCCCATACAGGTCGAGCGATTCTTCATACCATGCGACATAGCAGTAATAGACATGGTCTACGACGCTAAATGCCCAATGATATTTGGGAGACCTTTCCTCACAACTGGAAGAGCCTTAATAGATGTAGCAAAAGAATCATTGCTTGTAGGGGATTATCACCTCAATTTCTGAGTACAAGATGCCATGAGGGGACCTTCTCTCTCTGAGTCAGTCTATTTCATGGATAGCTACAATCAATATTGTGAAGAGGTGTAAGAGGACAAGGCAATTGTTGATCCCCTCATATGATCCTTGAATAGTTAAGACACTACAATGGAAGACCGAGACGTCATAGATATGTTGGACTACCTAAATCTACCTAAAGAGGAATTCATTGATGATGAAGAGATAGTCGAGACCACGAAGTACGCTTCGTTCGAACAAACACCTAAGGAGAAGAGAGCACCAAAACCAAAGCCAGAATTGAAACTACTTCTGGAGGTGCTAAAATATGAATTCTTGGACAAAGAAGAGAGGAATCATGTGATCGTTAATGCCAACTTAATGTTTGACCAGCTAGAAAGGTTGCTAAAGGAGCTCAAGCTGCATAGAAAGGCTATAGGGTATTTTGTAGAAGACATCATAGGCCTCAACCCTGTCCTATGCATGCACAAAATTCACCTCAAAGAAACAACTAAGCCTTTAGCTCAACCCTAGAGGAAGTTAAACCAAATGCTAAAGGAACTTGTAAAGAAGGAAGTTATAAAGCTGCGAGATGCTAGGATCATCTAACCGATAAGTGACAGCAACTGGGTTAGACCCATCCACGTGGTACCTAAGAAGGGTGGAATGATAGTGATAAGAGGAGAGGATAGAGATGAAGTGGCAATGAGGATGGTAACAGGCTGGCATATGTGCATTGACTATCGCAAGCTAAATACTGCTACCAAAAAGGATCACTTCCCTCTGCCATTTATAGATAAAGTTTTGGAAAGACTAGCTCACCATGATTAATTCTATTTTTTCGACGGGTATTCAGGATTCCATCAAGTACTGATTCATCTCGATGATCAGGAAAATACAACTTTCACATGCATCTACGACACTTATGCCTTCATAAGGATGCCATTTGGGTTGTGTAACACACCAGTGACTTTCCAGTGTTGCATGATATCTATGTTTTTAGACTTTCTGGAAGACATAGTAGAAGTATTCATGGATGACTTCTCTGTATATGGAACAGATTTTGAAGCATGTCTAAGAAACCTATATTTAGTACTACATTGTTGTGAAGAAAAACATCTTGTCCAGAATAGGGAGAAATGCCATTTTATGGTCCAAGATGGTATCGTCTTAGGACATAAGGTTTCTAAGAAAGGAATTGAAGTGGACCTAAGTAAGATCGAAGCCATATCCAAACTCCCACCACCAAAATCTATCACAGGCGTATGAAATTTCTTAGGGCATGTAGGATAGTATATAAGATTCATAAAGGATTTATCCAAGATCACCAAACCCCTTTTGAATCTCCTGATCAAAGATGTTGAGTTTGAGTTCACTAGTGAATGTTTAGATGCCTTCCATACCCTTAAAAGGGTGTTAATGATAGCACCAATTCTATAAGCACCTGATTGGGAGCTACCTTTCAAAATCATGTGCAATGTCAGTGATTTTGCCAATGGAGTAGTCCTTAGACAAAAGAAATATAAGATACACCATGTGATTTCCTATACAAGCATAACATTGGATGAAGCCCAAGTAAACTATACCAAAACGGAAAAAGAGATGATGGCTATTGTGTTTGCTTTTGATAAGTTCATATCATACCTGGTAGGATCAAAGGTAAAAGTGTACACTGATCATGGGGCTATAAAATATCTTATGTAGAAGAAGGAAACAAAGCCAAGACTTTTGTGATGGGCTTTATTACTGCAAGAATTTGACTACGGGATCATTGACAAAAAGGGAAAACAAAATGTGGTTGCAGACCACCTGTCAAGGATAATTTTTGATGAAGAAAATCAATTGCCAGTGAATGACAACTATGCTGATGAATCACTTTTGATGGCTCAGTCAGAAGAGAAGAGCCTGCCTTGGTTCGTAGACATTTACAATTACCTAGCATGTTGACAACTTCCATTGGAGATCATGTATAATCAGAAGAAGAGATTATTCTTCGAGCTGAAAAATTACTATTGGGATGATTCACTATTGTTTAAAAGTTGCTCTGACAACTTATATCATCGATGCATACTAGAAGAAGAAGTACCCTTAATCCTCAAGGAATGCCACTCCTCACCTTATGGGGGACACCACGGAGGAGAAAGTACAGCTACAAAAGTTTTACAATTAGGATTTTATTGGCCAACTCTTTTCAAAGATGATGTGTCATTTGTTAAAACTTGTAAGGAATGTCAGCTTACAGGAAACATCAGCAGAAGGAATGAGATGCCAATGGCAGATTGGGTGGGAGTCAAAATTTTTGATGTATGGGGGATCGATTACATGGGACCTTTTACATCATCAAAAGGGAACCAATATATACTTTTTGATGTCAACTACGTCTCCAAATGGGTGGAGGCCGTTTCCACCCAAACCTGTGACTCCAAGGCAGTAATTAAGCTATTCGAGAAAACTATCTTTCTACAGTTTGGAGTGCCACACACTATTATAAACGACGGAGGGTCACACTTCGGTGAAAAGTAATTTGAAACTCTGTTGAGAAATTATGGGGTAAAACATAAGGTTGCAATGCCATATCACCCCCAAATGTTGGGACAGGTCGAAGTATCAAATAGGCAGATTAAACAGATACTAAAGAAAACTATTAGTCATACGAGGAAGGATTGGTCCATGAAACTTGACGATGCACTTTGGACTTACCACACAACATATAAGACACTTATAGGTGTGACACCTTACAGGTTAATTTATGGGAAGTCCTATCATCTGCCTGTCAAACTAGAGCACAAAGCCCCGTGGGTTATCAATTTTTTTAACATGGACCTCGATAAGGCTGGGCAGAAAAGATTCCTCCAACTCCAAGAACTTGAAGAGTTGAGACTGCACGCTTATGAGAATATAGGGATTTATAAGTAGAGAACAAAGGTATGGCATGACGCCCATCTAAAGAATAAAGATGTTCATGAAGGAGACAAGGTCCTTTTATTCAACTCAAGTATCAGGTTATTTCTTGGAAAGTTGAGAATAAGGTGGTCAGGCCCTTTTGTTGTCGTAAAAATATACCCATCATGGGTGATGGAGATAGATGGAGACAAGACTGACACCTTCAAGGTGAATGGGTAGAGGGTGAAAAGATATTATGAAGATGAAGCTTTTGTAAGAAGGATGGAACTAAGTTTGGGGGAAACCAACCCAGTATGTATATTAAACTCTTTCTACCAAAAGGTTTTATTGGGAATTACAAATTCTTATTTTAGTTGTTTGATTTTTGTTGACATTGTCTTGAAAGCATCGTGGTCACGGCATGGACCCCAGTCACAGCATCTGCCACGGTCACGATACCTTCTTTAAGCGCCTTAGGCTGCAGTCACGGCGAGTGTGAGAGAGCACCCAACTACAGTCGCAACAATCTATCCTACTGCGATCGCAGACACTCAAGGGTATATAAACTAAACCCCTCCAACATCAGGATTCTTCTTTCACCCCTCACTCTTTGTGATTCCAGAACGATTGAACAATCCTACAAAGTGCGAGTGCACGAGACAATGAATGAGCTAGATTCAGACCCCCGACAATGGATTCACACCCTCTCCATAGCAGCACTCCCCCACCACTACCTCTTTCACCATTGTTTTGAATCGTTAATCTAATCGAGGTACTTATTGGACACCTTCTTTTAATCACCGTCATTCTGACTCCTCGATTTTCCTAAGTTTCATTGCCTCTTTCGAGCATACAAGATCCTTGCGGCTTGTTTAATGCCACGATGACCGTCACGACCTTGCCTTCTCTATTTTATATGTGCTTTCCCACATACTCATAACTTCTCTGGTATTTTTCAACCTAGGTTTTGGGCTGAATGTAGAGATTTTGCTCGCGCTATCCTGGAGGTTTAGCCTTTGGTCAATCTACCCTTAAGTGGGAACCCCCACCGCGACCCATTTTGATCAAACAAGTATTTTCCTAGCCACAATCGCGACACCATATCTTTGGTCATGGTCGTGACCCTCCTTTATGTGAAGCTCGTTCAACATGGTCAAACAATGATCACGATCGTGGCGCCTATCATGGTCACGGTGTTTCTCTAACGCGGTCATGACATGTCTTTTCTTGCTAATACTTTGGTTCTATGATGTCACGGTGGTGACACCTTCCTCGACTGCGGTACTGCTTTCTATCTAAGACACGGCCATGGCACTTTGTGCTTTACAAACAAATAAAAAAGTGATGATAAATTAAATGCTATGAATTAAATGCTAATGCATTAAATAAAATATAAAATACAATTATGCTAATAATAAGTTTAATTTTGAAACTTTTAGAATGTCGACTTCAACTGAAGACACATTGATGAAGAAGGCAACCTCTTTGAAGGGTGTATAGGAAATCTTAGAGAAGATAACCAACACATTGAGGGATAATCTGAACATCTCCCCAATGAAAATGCTTCAATTACAACTAATGAAGAAGAAGTATGACTATATTCTGGCCCATGAGATGCTAGAAGAGTCTAAGGAGTCCCAGGAGGCATCACAAAAAGCAATGTTTGAGTATCAACCTCCTGAGACTGAGCTAAAGAAGCTAGATGAGGAAATATAAAGCCAAAGAAGTGAAAAGTGGCAAGTGACATGGTTTATTATCGCACTAACAAATTCACTTGGGGTTGAAATCCCAGAGTTTTTACCAAAACCTTGTGCAATACTACCACCCGAAAGTGGATGGGTCTTATCACAGTATAGTTAAGGATCAAATCCCAAGGGATAACATTTTTAAGAATCATTTCTAGTCTAGTCTAGTTCAAGTAAGACTAATATTTAGGACAAAGTTTTGATTTGAGTTTAACTAAACTAATTGCAAGAAAGTAAAGAGAAAGATTAAAGTTGAATCTAGATTAATGATGGGGATCACTGGGGTGGTCCTGCATTTCACCACCACTACACATGCAAACATATCCAATCACAAACATCCATGCAAGATCTAACTATCCAAATAGAACTGTTGTGAACCCTCCCAGAAAGATGTTTAGGTTCGCGTAAGCATTACCTTAGGCATCAGATGTCTCATCACCATCTGGATCATGCACTTATGGTTCCGAAGATACATAAATCCAACTGAAGTTGTGGTCCCCTTATATAGGCATTAGGCACACAGAAGCATCACCGTAGGCTAGATGGCTCGTCCCCTCACAGATCATACACTTACAACCTCAAGGAATCCCTTTCTATTTCTTGTCAGGGAGTCAACTGCGTTAATCGACATTCTATCCTACATATTAAAGTTCTCGCAACATAGGAAAGAACAAGATAAAAGCAAGTAGGTGATCAATCTACAAGCAAACATCGACGATTAATAATGAAATGAAAAGTTATATACATTGCCTTGGAATGTTTAACAAAAGGACATATAGGCATGGGCAGCGGGGCTGGTCCCCGCACCCCAACAAAAAGTAACTACTCACTCATGATGCAAGAAACAAGAAGAACAAGAGAGAGGGAATATTCCGCAATGATCATGATGTAGAAGGTAGTCGTAGCTCGGTGAATATGATGCGGTCTTCTACGTCATATCGGAGTAGATCTAGATAAGGAGGAAGAACCACCAAGGTAGACTGAGCAGATCTTCTTCTCCACCTTCTTTCTCGTATGGACCTCCTTGCTTGTAGCAAGAGGAGCAGCAGATGAAGTGACAATGGCATGGATGTATGTGGATGGATCTGGATCAAACCTACGTTCAGGCAGCCTGGCGGCGTCCCGGGTCTGATGCCCAAATGAGGACCCTAATAGTCCTATTTATAGGCATTGGATGGGGTCTTACATGGTTAGGGATCATGAGTCCTCTTAACAGTTTAGAAACTATTTAGTTCTTCACGGTTTAGAACTCATCAGCCTTCACAGTTTAGAATATTCATGATCTTGCGCTGATCGGTTTTGGAAAACTTGAAAAGCCCTCACAGTTTTGAAATCACGAGGTTGCGCATCTGTCTTCTCGGTCCTGACTTACGTGTTCTGCCTTCTCATGGTTTGGTAATAGATAGACTTCCTCATGGTTTGAGAACTCTCATCCATATGGTCTTGTGAGGGTCTTCACATTTTGGTCTCCAATCAGTTTCTCTTCACGGTCTTGCTTCCTCGTTGCTTCAACTGGTCTTGGCTTCTAACGGTTTCGACGTGCACCCAAATGGTCTTGGGGAATCAGTCTTGCGCCCAACCGGTCTCGGGATGCGGAGGCCAAACGATCTCGGCGTCCCTACTGGCCTAACGGTCTTGCAGACTGCTATGACTTGCGTGGTCTCGCATTCTCGACATCTTGTGGTAGCTGTCCAAATGATCTTGCTGGTGAGTGAAGGCTATACAATCTCGAAGATTGTTTCCTACCACACGGTCTTGAGACCGTGTGGAGGGCAGAGACCAGGACCGTGAGAGAGGTGGGGGAGGTGCAGGGTGTCAAGGGTTAGGTTTTGCAAGTGGTGGTCTGTGGCGGGAATGAAGAAGGGGAGGAAGAAAGGGGGTTGATGCGGTGGAGATCTTTGGCACCGTGGATGGTAGAGGAAGGTGTGGGTAAGGGAGAAAGGTGTTGCGGAGGAAGGCAGTGCGGAGGTGACCATTGTTGTAGTTGAGTAGGTAGTCGATGGATGTGGTTTTAGGTCTAGGGTTGCAGGTCATAGCAGAAGGAAGAAGAAGACGGAGGCGGAGGAAGCAGGTGTGTCGGGAAGCAGGTTGAGCAGAGGCACAATCAGGGTTCCATGCGGTCTTGGGTAGGCAGTTGCCCATACGGTCTTGAGACTGTATGAAAGGGGAAATCCATTAGGGCAGAACGATAGGAGGGGGTGAATGAGGACCGTAGATCAGGGATCTGATGGTGTAGGAAGCCCGTGGTTTTGAGATCGAAAGATGGTGGAGACCGAATGATGTCCAAACCGAATGGTCAAGTTCGTTTGGTCAAGACCATTTGGTCAAGACCAAGGATGAGAGGATCTTGAGTGAAGGTAGATCTAGGGTTGGGTGAAAGTGGGACCCAACTAAAGGTTCACCCTCATCGTGATGAGCATAATCTGCATGAAATTGATATAAACCTAGTCAATAACCTTGATAATTGAATAAATTAAGCAATCTTGCATTTTGTAAGATTTAGTATATGAAAGTGAAAGTATTGAGTTGAACTGAGTCCAGGATGGCGACTTTAAATCATGATGAATATGCATTCATCAAAACACCCCGAACTTAAACGTTGCTCGTCCTCGAGTAACACAAAATCTGAAACAACTGCCAAATGAATACTTTCAACTCATGTGGTTGCCTCATCTTCACATCACAATTGTTTTCTTTCTGCTCAGTATGACTAAGCATCTCAACTTCCTGAGATCACAGAACACATCTTACCATATCTTTGTTCATGAGTTTGTTTTCCAACATCACTTCCTCCTCACTTTTTCCAACAACAAGCATTTCTAAGAGTTTTGTAAGAGTCCAGAGATACCCGTAGAACAACAAGTGTGCATCTAATTTGAGACTGGTGTTTTTTAGGACAGTGGAAGCATTCATTGTGCATTTAGGTAGAAAAGGGAGTGAAGGGTGGTATGGAAGGAAGAAATAAATCTCTTCTCTATTCGACTCGAGATTTTTATTTTATGATTGCAATTTTTTTTGTACGAATCTCTCCTCTATTCGGCTCGAGATTGCATTTTCTTTTGGCATCTTTTCTTGGTGGTATGCCCCTATTTATTAGTGAGGGGTATGGAAGAAGCAGATATAGAGGTAAGTGGTGTGCCACCCCGAACTTAGAGTTTGGCACTATTTTGTCTATTTTGTTTCTTTTTTTATGGATGGAGGGGTACGGAGATGATGGAAGAAGTGTAGAAGAGAGTTCAGATCAGAATGCAACTTGATTTACAATTCCGTACATCGAGTCATTCTCTTTAGCGTACTCCACTCAAATGATGACATGATGAGGATCCGGTGAAGATTCCATGTTATTATTCCACTTATCAGTTAGGAAGAATGACGTGTTTGATCTCTATCAGTTTAACATACACATGTCATTTTGTAGAAGTATCATGATGTTAGGATTCATAAGCTACAGAAGATGATTTCAATCAATAAGCTAGTTTCAAAAAGTGGTCCTTTTGAGGATCTGCTTCGAATAAGGAGGGTATAATGATTCAAAGAAAATCATGGAGAGAAAAACTATCCAGCTAGGTAATGGCTATTATTGAAATGAAAAAGCATCAAAACTTCATCAAATTTCTGTTCAATACCTTTGAAAAACTTTTAAAATTTTTGAAAAAAAATATCAGATAAAAATGCAACGATGAAATCTTAAGTCTGAATTGGATGGGTGTAGGTGGAAAGTAAAGTATGTACCACCCATGCTCCACCCTGAACTTAGAAATTTTCTCGTCCTGAGAAAACTCTAAATTAGAGATGGAGGGGAAAATTCATGCCGGTTGGACCACCAGATGTGGTTGCATTCCAATCAGCGTGTATCCTCCATCTGAAAATCTCAAAAATGAAAACTAATTAGAACTCAAGATAGCATCTGACGATGCGATTTTTATTTAGTGCAAAATTATCTAATAAGTATAATGAAATTAAGAAAAATTTCTAAATCAAATTTAAAAGTAAAAATGGAATTATTGATCGGGTTTCCTCCCGACAAACACCTTTGTTTTATGTCGATGGCTCAACTTGATTCCTTCAACTTTGCGATGGATATGTTGGATTGGTGAGTTCCAGCATTGCTTTGGTGCCTGTTTCGGCTGAGGTGAAATATCTCTTCAAGCGTTGACCATTAGCTACAAATTCACCTGACTTTTCACTCCATAAAGAGAAAGCACCATGTGGGGAGATGCTCTTGACAATGTAAGGTCCAGACCCGTGAGAACAGAGTTTTCTTGGGAATAACTTCAGTATTGAGTTGAACAATAGAACTTGATCTCCTACTTGTATGTCCTTTCTTTTCAGATGACCAACATGCCAAA
Organism: Alisma plantago-aquatica; assembly: GCA_963693085.1. Taxonomy (NCBI): domain Eukaryota; kingdom Viridiplantae; phylum Streptophyta; class Magnoliopsida; order Alismatales; family Alismataceae; genus Alisma; species Alisma plantago-aquatica. The sequence continues at coordinate 1,482,967,407 of OY856409.1, read as the reverse complement.
GTTACGTGCGTTCTTTATAGATTCATGCATTCTCATAAGTTGTCATTCGAAGTTCTTCCAGCTCCTGGAGTTGCAGAATCCTAGCTTGTCCTGCTTTCTTCATATCAAAATTTAGTTGTTTTATTGCCCACCATGCTTTGTGTTCGAGTTCTACAGGTAGGTGGCATAAGTTTCCATAGATCAATCGAAATGGTGTAGTTCCAAGAGGAGTCTTAAAAGCAGTTCAGTAGGCCCATAAGGCGTCATTGATTTTCACTAACCAATCTTTTTGGTTGCGACTTATTGTCTTTTCCAAGATAGCCTTGAGTTGACGGTTAGAAACCTCTACCTACCCAGTTGTTTGGGGATGGTAGGGTTATGCTACCTTATGTGTTACACCATATTTCCTCAGCAAGGCTTCAAAACTTCTTTCTAGAAAATGAGATCCTCCGTCGGATATCACAGTGCATGGGACTCTAAAATGGGGAAATATAATATCTTTGAACATCTTGATGATGGGTTTGGAATCGCTAGTGACGGTCGGTATGGCCTCTACCCATTTTGAGATATAATTAACCGCGACTAGGATGTAGGAAAATCCATGTGAAGATGGGAACGGACCCATGTAGTCCACACCCCAAACATCAAAAATCTTGATTTCTTGCCACAGCTTGAGTGGCATCTCATGTCTTTTTGTTATCTTACCCGTTCTCTGACATTTGTCACATGATATAACAAAGTTGTAGGAATCTTTGGATATGGTTGGCCAAAAGAAACCACATTGCAAAACTTTCAAAGTAGTTTTCTTAGAACTCATATAGCCTCCAACTGGGCCTGAGTGACATTGCTCTAAAATGTGTTGGGCTTCCTCCTCAGTGATACAATGTCTATAGAGACCATCGACACAAAGCTTAAAGAGATACGACTCAACCCAGTGATACTGCTTTACATCATGCATGAATTTATTTAGTGCATTACCGGTGCATTCAGGGTGGATGATACTGGCGGCAAGGTAGTTCACATAATCTGAGTACCAAGGGGTAGCTTCTGAAGCCTTCATTAGTTGGTCGTCTAGAAGAGAATCATTAATCAGGATCTTCTCGGTTTCTTGAGTGTGAATACGAATGAGATGGTATGCCACAACATTATTTGTACCCTTCTTATCTCTTATCTCCAGATCAAATTCTTATAAGAGGAGAATCCATCTAATCAACTTGGGCTTAGCATCTTTCTTCGTCAGGAGGTAACGGATAGCAGCATGATCCATATAGACAATGACTTTTGAACCAATGAGATAGGATCTGAACTTGTCAAAGGCATACACGACGGCAAGGAGTTCCTTTTCAATAGTCGTGTAGTTCCTCTGAGCTTCATCGAGGGTCTTAGATGCATAGTAGATTACATAATGTTTCTTCTCTATACATTGGCCTAAAATAGAACCCACAGCGTAATCACTGTCATCACACATAATTTCAAATGGGTGATCCCAATCGGAAGCTCTGATGATGGGTGTTGTTGTAAGGGCATGCTTTAGGTTATTGAAACTCTTGACACATTCTTTGTTAAAATAGAAATCAACATCCTTTAGCAACAAATTCATCATCGGCTTGGTTACCTTGGAGAAATCCTTTATAAACTGTCTGTAAAAGCCTGCATGACCAAGGAAAGTGTGAACTGCTCTTACATTTGTCGGGATAGCGAGTTTGGAAATCACTTCTATTTTTGCTCTGTCTACTTTGATACATCTACGAATGACTCTATGGCCAAGGATAATTCCTTCCCTTACCATAAAGTGACACTTCTCCCAGTTTAACACGAGATGTGCTTCTTCACTGCGTTTAAGGATAAGGGAGAGGTGCTTTAGGCACGAGTCGTATGAATCTCCATATACGAAAAAATCATCCATAAAAACTTCCATGATAGTTTCAGTGAGGCCAGTGAATATAGCCTCCATGCAACATTGGAAAGTTGTAGGCGCATTGCAGAGGCCGAACGACATCCTTCTAAAGGCATATGTTCCAAACGGGCAAGTAAAAGTTGTTTTCTCTTGGTCATCTGGATGTATAGGTATTTTATAGAATCCAGAGTAACCATCGAGATAACAAAAATATTCTTGGTGAGCCAACCTCTCTAAGACTTGATCAAGAAAAGGCATCGGGAAATGATCCTTTTGGGTTGCCTTATTCAACTTCCTATAATCAATACACATCCTCCACTCGGTGACTGTTCGAGTGGGGATGAGTTCATTGTCTCCATTTTGTATCACAGTAGTTCCACCTTTCTTTAGGATAACATGCACGGGACTCACCCATGGTGAGTCAGATATCGGATAATTGATTCCAATAGTAAGCAGTTTAATGACTTCACGGTGGACTACTTCCTTCATGTTTGGATTAAGCTTCCTTTGATGTTCAACGGTAGGCTTGTGATCTTCCATCATGGGGATTTTGCACATGCAAAGTGCTTGAATGAACCCGCTAAGATCACTCATCTTGTAGCCAATGTCGTTTCTTCTTTCCTTTAATTCCATCAAGAGTTTATCTTCTTGTTCAGTTGGTAGGTCAGAATTTATAATGACTGAGCAGACATTGAGATCATCCAGAAATACATACTTCAATCCTACAGGTAGCGGTTTCATTTCAGGGGCTTCTGGTTTCTCGCTCGGTTCTTCAGTAACATTCACATCCCTGAGTTCCTCAAATTTGGCTTTAGGATCTTCTTCCGTAGTGTCAAGGTGGTGAACAAAATTTTTCCTTATGTTCGTCAACTGAACTTTCTGCATTTGGATTATTCATAGCCACTTCTAAAGGATCTTCTTGTTTATAATCCTCTTGTGTGAGGAGTGACATCTTCTCTATGCACTCAATCAAGTAGACTTCTTCTTGCATGCTTGGTCTTCGCATACTTTCAAAAACTTTGAACTCGAGAGTTTCTTTTCCTAGTCTGAGCAACAAGGTTCCTGCTTCAACATCAATCAGAGCTCTTGCAATGGCAAGGAACGGACGACCAAAGATGAGAGGGTAACTGGCATCTTCTTTTATGTCCATAATGACAAAGTCACATGGAACATAGGAATCTTTGCCTACCTTGACAAGTACATCTTCAATGATTCCCAAATGAAGAGTCACAGTGTTATTTGTAAGTTGTATGGTCATTCCAGTCGGGAGCAGTTCAGCAAACCCTAGCCTTTTACAAAGGCTAACTGGCATGATAGAGATGCTAGCACCAAGATCGGCCAATGAAGAGTCACTGATATGGCATGAAATCCCAAAGGATCCTAGATCTTTTTGCTTATTTGGCATCTTGCTCTGAATAATGTCGGCAGTGGTCATTGTTAACTTGACTATCTCATATTCTTTAGTTATATACTTCCTTGTAAGGAGAGACTTTAAGTACCTTGTCCATGTTGGTATTTCAACCAGTGCATCAAGAAAGGGTATATCAACATGGAGTTTCTTCATGGATTCTTTGAACATGTTGAATCAAGTGTCAAGCTTTGTCTGCCTCAAACGAGCCGGGAAAGGTATACGAGGCTTGTACATTGGCACGTACGGCTCAGGTGTTTCTTCAGCTTCTATAAAGGTAGGTTCTTTAGAACTTGCCTTGTCCGTTTTATCAGCAGTTACTGCCCTTTTTGGTTGGGACTCAGGTGTCGTATGATCTTGGACAACCACAGAGTCACCCTCGTCCATAATAAACTTAGGTGTCTTGATAGGAGGATCAGAATAATCTTTTCCGGACATGGTGGTGACAGCCTTCAGTTGCTCAGGGTGCTTAGGTTGTTCTCTGGTTGGCCAACAAAGGTTCCTGCAGGTGGCTTCATGCTAGCTGCAAGTTGAGCTAGTTGGGATTCAATGGCCTTCTGATGGGCTTGCTGGTTAGCTATCATAGTCTGTTGTGACTACATCATCTTCTCAATAGTTGTCAGCTTGTCATTCGGAGAGACTGGACTGGCTTTCTGTCCTTGCTGTTGATAAGGGACTTGGTTTTGATTTTGGAATTGATAATTATTCTGATAATTGTTGAAATTGTTGTTTGGAAAGTTACCCCTAAAGTTTCCTTGATTCCCAAAATTTTGTTGTTGATTATACTGGAATCCTGGTCGGCCTCGTTGTTGATTATTTGAACCAAGTTGTCGCGAGTTTTCCGCTCCTAGAGGATTTCCGTATTGAAAACCAGGATGGTTCCTATTCTGATTTGGATTGTAACATCCTTGACCAGGTATGGTGTTGACGGCATTAAGATTTTCCATTTGACCATTATCTCCTTAGCCATAAACGTTGCTCAAAACAACATCATAGAGAACATTGCAAGCTAGTGTAGAATGATCAATGCCTTTACATGCTTCACAAAACACTATAGCTGACTTGATCTGTTCTTGTTGTTGTGGGAGTGAGTGTCTTCTTTCATAGGCAACAAGGGATGATTCAATATGGTCTTGCTTGGTAACTAAGAGTTTGAGGGTTTCAGCGATAGACTTGTACTCAGGAATAGCTTCACGCATAGCTACATTCAACACTCCTTTACCTACAGATCAACCCCAATTAGCTTGATTTTCAGCTCCAAGGGTGACAACCTTCCATGCACTGTCATAACTTTGACTCATGAAGTTTCCTCCGGATAAGGAGTCTAAGAACCTCTTGATATCGTCATCCACACCCCTATAGAAGATCTCAATGAGTTGATTCTTAAGAATTCCATGGTGTGGACACTTTCGTAGAAGCTCTTTGTATCTTTCCCATGCTTCAGTAAGGGTTTCTCTAGGGACTTGAGTGAACATTGTTATTCGACCCCTAATTTCATAGGTGAGAGAAGGAGGATAGAACTTTTCTAGAAAAATGTTTTGAAGTTGTTCCCAAGTAGTGATGGGTTCACATTGCAAGGAGTTGTACCAACTTATAGATCTATCAGCAAGTGAATACTTGAAAAGACAGAGTCTAATGGCATCGTCAGACACTCCATTTTGCTTTGTCATAGCACATAGATCTATAAACCTCAGAAGATGTTCCTGCCTATCTTCTCCTTTCTTACCATAAAATGGGTTATTCTAAAGCAAGGTGATCCAATGTGCTCGGATCTCAAAGTTGGGAGCATTAATGGGAGGAGGGTGTATTGGGTGATGAACGTCAGCAGCTTTAGGGATAGAGAATTACCTAAGGTCCTTCTGTAGTTCTGCAGCTTGCGCTGCTGCTTGTGCTGCTTGGATTTCTTCTTGACTGTAGCTCTGGCTTCTTGCATAAGCCTTTATCTTTGCGCATTAAGGCTTTGAGCTACCCTTCAGGCTATTTCCTCCTCTTGAGCCATCCTTGCTTGGTTCTCTCTGTTCTGACGATGAAACGTTTTGTCTATCTTAGGATCAAAGCTAGCAGTGAGACCGGGATTGTTTGAGCGGTGCATGCACTAGTCTTTGTTGGTACCTAGGATGGAAAATTTTTCAGAAGTGAGATTGACATAGTAGAACCGAATTGAAGTAGATGATCAATTGTTTCAAAAGAAAAAGAAAAATCCTAGATTAGCCTTAAAAGAAATAAATTTGACTAGATGATTCTGATGTCCCTGGAAACGGCACCAGAATTTGATGTGGTTTATTATCACACTAACAAATTCACTCGGGGTTGAAATCCCAGAGTTTTTACCAAAACCTACTGCAATAATACCACCTGGAAGTGGATGGGTCTTATCGCAGTATAGTTAAGGATAGAATCCCAAGGGACAACGTTTTTAAGAATCGTTGCTAGTCTAGTCTAGTTCCAGTAAGACTAATATTTAGAACAAAGTTTTGATTTGAGTTTAACTAAACTAATTGCATGAAAGTAAAGAGAAAGATTAAAGTTGAATCTAGATTAATGATGGGGATCACTGGGGTGGTCCCGAGTTTCACCACCACTACACATGCAAACATATCCAATCACAAACATCCATGCAAGATCTAACTATCCAAATAGAACTGCTGTGAATCCTCTCGGAAGGATGTTTAGGTTCGCGTAAGCATCACCTTAGGCATCATTTGTCTTGTCACCATCCAGATCATGCACTTATGGTTCCAAAGATACAGAAATTCAACTGAATTTGTAGGTCCCTTATAGAGGCATTAGGCACACAGAAGCATCAACGTGGGCTAGATGGGTCATCCCCTCACAGATCATACACTTACAACCTCAAGGAATCCCTTTCTATTTCTAGTCAGGGAGTCAACCACGTTAATCGACATTCTATCCTACATATTGAAGTTCTCGCAACAAAGGAAAGAACAAGATAAAAGCAAGTAGGTGATCAATCTACAAGCAAACATCGACGATTAACAATGAAATGAAAAGTTATATACATTGCCTTGGAATGTTTAATAAAAGGACATATAGGCATGGGCAGCGGGGCTAGTCCCCGCACCCCAGCAAAAAGGAACTATTTTCTCATGATGCAAAAAATAAGAAGAACAAGAGAGAGGGAAGATTCTACAATGAGCATGATGCAGAAGGTAGTCGTAGCTCAGTGAATATGATGTGGTCTTCTACGTTGTGTCGGAGCAGATCTGGACGAGGACGAAGAACCACCAAGGCAGACTGGGCGGATCTTATTCTCCACCTTCTTTCTCATCTGGACCTCCTTACTTACAGAAGGCGACGTGACAATGGTGTGGATGTACATGGATGGATCTGGATCGAACCTACGTTCAGGCAGCCTGGCGGCGTCCCGGGTCCGATGCCCAAATGAGGACCCTGTTGGTCCTATTTATAGGCACTGGATGGGGTCTTACATGGTTTGGGATCATGAGTCCTCTTAACGGGTTGGAAACTGTTTAGTTCTTCACGGTTTAGAACTCAATAGCCTTCACGGTTTAGAATATTCACTATCTTGCTCTAATCAGTTTTGGAAAACTTGAAAAGTCCTCACAGTTTGGAAATCACGAGGTTGCACCTCTATCTTCTTAGTCCTGACTTACATGATCTTCCTTATCACGATTTGGTAATAGATAGACTTCCTCATAGTTTGAGAACTCTCATCCATACGGTCTTGTGAGGGTCTTCAAGTTTTGGTCTCCAATCAGTTTCTCTTCATGGTCTTGCTTCCTCGTTGCTTCAACCGGTCTTGGCTTCTAATGATTTTGACGTGCGCCCAAATGGTCTTGGGGAATCGGTCTTGCGCCCAACCAGTCTCAGGATGCGGCAACCAAACAGTCACGACGTCCCTGTTGGCCTAACGGTCTTGCAGACTGCTAGGACTTGCGCGGTCTCGTGTTCTTGATGTCTCGCAGTAGCCGTCCAAACGGTCTTACTGGTGAGTGAAGGCTATACAGTCTCTAAGATCGTCTGCTGCCACACAGTCTCGAAATCGTGTGGAGGGCAGAGACCAAGACCGTGAGAGAGGTGGGGGCGGTGCAGGGGATCAAGGGTTAGGTTTTGCAGGTGGTGGTCTGTGGCGGCAATGAAGAAGGGGAGGAATAAAGGGGGTTGATGCAGTGGAGATCTTCGGCGCCGTGGATGGCAGAGGAAGGTGTGGGCAAGGGAGAAAGGTGTTGCGGAGGAAGGCAGCACAGAGGTGATCATTGTTTTAGTTGAGTAGGTAGTCGATGGAGGTGGTTGCAGGTATAGGGTTGTAGGTCATAGCGGAAGGAAGAACAAGACAGAGGTGGAGGAAGCAGGTTGAGCAGAGGCACGATCAGGGTTCCATGCGGTCTTGGGTAGGAGGCTGCCCATACGGTCTTAAGACCATATGAAAGGGGAAAACTGTTAGGGCAGAACGATAGGACGGGGTGAATGAGGACCGTAGATCGGGGATCTAATGGTGTAGGAAGCCCACAGTTTTGAGACTGAAAGATGGTGGAGACCGAATGATGTCCAAACCAAATGGATGAAACCGAATGGTCAAGATCATTTGGTCAAGACCGTTTGGTCAAGACCATTTAGTCAAGACCAAGGATGAGAGGATCTTGAGTGAAGGTAGATCTAGGGTTGAGTGAAAGTGGGGCCCAGCTGAAGGTTCACCCTCATCGTGACCGGCATAATCTGCATGAAATTGATAGAAACCTAGTTAATAACCTTAATAATTGAAAAAATTAATCAATCTTGCATTTTGTAAGATAAAGTAGATGAAAGTGAAAGTATTGAGTCGAATTGAGTACAAGATGGCGACTTTAAATCATGATGAATATGCATTCATCAAAACACCCCAAACATAAATGTAGCTCGTCCTCGAGTAACACAAAATCTGAAATAGTCGCCAAATGAATACTTTCAACTCATGTGGTTGCCTCATCTTCACATCATGATTGTTTTCTTTCTGGTCAGAATGACTAAGCATCTCAACTTCCTGAGATCACAGAACACATCTTACCATATCGTCGTTCTTGAGTTTGTTTTCCAACATCACTTCCTCCTCACTTTTTTCCAACAACAAGCATTTCTAAGAGTTTTGTAAGAGTCCAGAGACACCCACAGAACAACAAGTGTGCATCTAATCTGACACTGGTGTTTTTTAGGATAGTGGAGGCATTCATTGTGCCTTTAGGTAGAAAAGGGAGTGAAGGGTGGTATGGAAGGAAGAAATAAATCTCTCCTCTATTCGACTCGAGATTTTTATTTTATGATTGCAATTTTTTGTGTACAAATCTCTCCTCTATTTGACTCGAGATTGCATTTTCTTTTGTCATCTTTTCTTGGTGGTACGCCCCTATTTATTAGTGACGGGTATGGAAGAAGCGGATATAGAGGGAAGTGGTGTGCCACCCTGAACTTAGGGTTTGGCACTATTTTGGCTATTTTGTTTCTTTGTTGATGGACGGAGGGGTACGAAGATGATGGAAGAAGTGTAGAAGAGAGTTCAGATCAGAATGCAACTTGATTGACAATTTCATGCACTGGATCATTCTCTTTATCATACTCTGCTCAAATAGTGACATGATGAGGATCCTGTGGAGATTCCATGTTATTATTCCACTTATCAGTTAGGAAGCACGATGTGTTTGATCCCTATCAGTTTGACAGACACATGCCATTTTTGTAGAAGGATCATGATGTTAGGATTCATAAGCTACACAAGATGATTTCAATCAATAGGCTAGTTTCAAAAAGTGGTCCTTTTGAGGATCTGCTTCGAATAAGGAGGGTATAATGATTCAAAGAAAAGCATGGAGAGAAAAAATAGCTAGCTAGGTAATGGTTATTATTGAAAAGAAAAAGTGTCAAAACTTCATCAAGTTTCTATTCAATAACTTTGAAAAACTTTTAAAATTTTTGAAAAAAAATTATCAGATCAAAAATGCAACGATGAAATCTTAAGTCTGAAATAGATGGGTGTAGGTGGAAAGTAAAGTATGTACCACCCACCCTCCACCCCAAACTTAGAAATTTTCTCATCCCGAGCAAACTCTAAATTCGAGATGGAGGGGCAAATTCATGCCGGTTGGACCACCAGATGTGGTTGCGTTCCAATCAGTGTGTATCCTCCATCTGCAAATCTCAAAAATGAAAACTAATCAGAACTCAAGATAGCATCTCGCGATGTGATTTTTATTTAGTGCAAAATTATCTAAAATTAGAACAAAATTAAGAAAAATTTCTAAATCAAATTTAAAAGTAAAAATGGAATTATTGATCGGGTTTCCTCCCGACAAGCGCCTTTGTTTTATGTCACTGGCTTGACTTGATTCCTTCAACTTTGTGGTGGATATGTTGGATTGGTGAGTTCCAAAATTGCTTCGGTGCCTGTGTCGGATGAGGTGAAATATCTCTTCAAGTGTTGACCATTAGCTACAAATTCGCCTGACTTTTCACTCCATAAAGAGAAAGCGCCATGTGGGGAGATGCTCTTGACAATGTAAGGTCCAGACCAACGAGAAGAGAGTTTTCCTGGGAATAACTTTAGTATTGAGTTGAAAAATAGAACTTGGTCTCCTACTTGTATGTCCTTTCTTTTCAGATGACCATCATGCCAAAGTTACGTGTGTTCTTTATAGATTCGTGCATTCGCATAAGTTGTCATTCAGAGTTCTTCCAGCTCCTCGAGTTGCAAAATCTTGGCTTGGCCTGCTTTCTTCATATCAAAATTAAGTTGTTTTATTGCCCACCATGCTTTGTGTTTGAGTGCTACAGGTAGGTGGCATGACTTTCCATAGATCAATCAAAATGGTGTAGTTCCAAGAGGAGTCTTAAAAGAAATTCGGCAGGCCCACAAGGCGTCATTGATTTTCACTGACCAATCTTTTTCGACCGTGATCTACTGTCTTTTCTAAGATAGCCTTGAGTTGACGGTTAGAAACCTCTACCTACCCACTTGTTTGGGGATGGTAGGGTAAGGCTACCTTATGTGTTACACCATATTTCCTCAGCAAGGCTTCAAAACTTCTTTCTAGAAAATGAGATCCTCTGTCGGATATCACAGTGTGTGGGACTCTGAAATGGGGAAAAATAATATCTTTAAACATCTTGATGACAAGTTTGGAATCGCTAGTGACGGTCGGTATGGCCTCTACCCATTTTGAGACATATTCAACTGTGACTAGGATGTAGGAAAATCCATGTGAAGATGGAAACAGACCCATGTAGTCCACACCCCAAACATCAAAAATCTTGATTTCTTGCCACAGCTTGAGTGGCATCTCATCTCTTTTTGTTATGTCACCCGTTCTCTGACATTCATCACATGATAGAACAAAGTTGTAGGAATCTTTAGATATGGTTGGCCAAAAGAAACCACATTGCAAAACTTTCAAAGCAGTTTTCTTAGAACTCATATGGCCTTCAACTGGGCCTGAATGACATTGCTCTAAAATGCATTGGGCTTCCTCCTCAGCGATACAATGTCTATAGAGACCATCGAAACAAAGTTTAAAGAGATACGACTCATCCCATTGATACTGCTTTACATCATGCATGAATTTCTTCAGTGCATTACAAGTGTATTCCGGGTGGATGATATCGGCGGCAAGGTAGTTCACATAATCCGAGTACCAAGGGGTAGCTTCTGAAGCCTTCATTAGTTGGTCGTCTGGAAGAGAATCATTAATTGGGATCTTCTCGGTTTCCAGAGTGTGAATACAACTGAGATGGTCTGCCACAACATTCTCTATACCCTTTTTATCTCTTATCTCCAGATCAAATTCTTACAAGAGGAGAATCCATCTAATCAACTTGGGCTTAGCATCTTTCTTTGCCAAGAGGTAACGGATAACAGCATGATCCGTATAGACAATGACTTTTGAACCAATGGGATAGGATCTGAACTTGTCAAAGGCATACATGACTACAAGGAGTTCCTTTTCAGTAGTCGTATAGTTCCTGTGAGCTTCATCAATGGTCTTAGATGCATAATAGATTACATAATGCTTCTTTTCTATACATTGGCCTAAAATAGCACCCACAACGTAATCACTGGAATCTCACATAATTTCAAATGGGTGATCCCAATCAGGAGCTCTGATGATGGGTGTTGTTGTAAGGGCATGCTTTAGGTTATTGAAACTCTTGACACATTCTTCGTCAAAATGGAAATCAACATCCTTTAGGAACAAATTCGTCACCGGCTTGGTTATCTTGGAGAAATCCTTTATAAATCATTTGTAAAAGCCTGCATGACCAAGGAAAGTGTGAAATTATCTTACATTTTTCGAGATAGCGAGTTTGGAAATCACTTCAATTTTTGCTCTGTCTACTTTGATACCTCTACGACTGACTCTATGGACAAGGACAATTCCTTCCCTTACCATAAAGTGACACTTCTCCCAGTTCAACACGAGATGTGCTTCTTCACAGCATTTAAGGATAAGGGAGAGGTACTTCAGGCACGAGTAGTATGAATCTCCATATACGGAAAAATCATCCATAAAAACTTCCATGATAGTTTCAGTGAGGTCAGTGAATATAGCCGCCATGCAATGTTGGAAAGTTGCAGGCGCATTGCAGAGGCTGAATGACATCCTTCTAAAGGCATATGTTCCAAACGGGCAAGTAAAAGTTATTTTCTCTTGAACATCTAGATGTATAAGTATTTGATAGAATCCAGAGTAACCATCGAGATAACAGAAATGTTCTTGGTGAGCCAACCTCTCTAAGACTTGATCAAGAAAAGGCATCGGGAAATGATCCTTTCGGGTTGCCATATTCAACTTCATGTAATCAATACACATCCTCCACTCAGTGACTGTTTGAGTGGGGATGAGTTCATTGTCTCCATTCCGTATCACAGTAGTTCCACCTTTTTTGGGACAACATGCACGAGACTCACCCATGGTGAGTCGGATATTAGATAACTGATTCCAGTAGTAAGTAGTTTAATGACTTCACGACAGACTACTTCCTTCATGTTTGGATTAAGCTTCCTTTGATGTTCAATGGTAGGCTTGTGATCTTCCATCATGGGGATTTTGTGCATTCAAAGTGCTTGACTGACCCCAGTGAGATCACCCATCTTGTAGCCAATGGCTTTTCTTCTTTCCTTTAATTCAGTCAGGAGTTTATCTTCTTGTTCAGTTGTTAGGTCAGAGTTTATAATGACTGGGCAGACCTTGAGATCATCCAGAAACACGTAATTCAATCCCTCGGGTAGGGGTTTCATTTCATGGGCTTCTGGTTTCTCACTCGGTTCTTCAGTAACATTCACAACCCTGAGTTCCTCAAATTTGTCTTTAGGATCTTCTTCCACAGTGTCGAGGTGGTGAACAAAATTTTTCATTTGTTCATCAACTGAACTTTCTGCATTTGGATTAGTCAGAGCCACTTCTAAAGGATCTTCTTGTTCATAATCCTCTTATGTGAGGAGTGACATCTTCTCTATGCACTCAATCAAGTAGACTTCTTCTTGCATGCTTGGTCTTCACATACTTTCAAAAACTTTGAACTCGAGAGTTTCTTTGCCTAGTCTGAGGAGCAAGGTTCCTACTTCAACATCAATCAGAGCTCTTGTAGTTGCAAGGAACGGATGGCCAAATATGAGAGGTTATTTGGCATCTTCTTTTATGTCCATAATGACAAAGTCACATGGAACATATGAATATTTTCCTGCCTTCATAGGTACATATTCAATGATTCCCAAGGGAAGAGTCACGGTGTTATCTGCAAGATGTATGGTCATGCCAGTCGGGAGCAGTTCAACAAACCCTAGCCTTTTACAAAGGCTAAGTGGCATGATAGAGATGCTAGCACCAAGATCGGTCAATCCTTTCTTACATGAAGAGTCACTGATATGGCATGAAATCCCAAAGGATCCTGGATCTTTTCGCTTCTTTGGCATCTTTCTCTAAATAATGTCGGAAGTGGTCGTTGCTAACTTGACTGTCTCATATTCTTCAGTTATATACTTCCTTGTAAGGAGAGACTTTAAGTACCTTGTCTATGCTGGTATTTCATCCAGCGCATCAAGAAAGGGTATATCAACATGGATTTTCTTCATGGCTTCTTTGAACTTGTTGAATCGAGTGTCAAGCTTTGTCTGCCTCAAATGAGTTGGGAAAGGTATACAAGGCTTGTACACTGGCACGTCTGGCTCAGGTGTTTCTTCATCTTCTGTAATGGTAGGTTCTTCAGAACTTTCCTTGTCTGTTTTATCAGCAGTTACTACCTTTTTTTGGTTGGGACTCAGGTGTCGTAGAGTCTTGGACAACCACAGAGTCACCCTCGTCTATAATAAACTCAGGTGTCTTGATAGGAGGATTAGAATAATCTTTTCCAGACCTAGTGGTGACAGCCTTCAGTTGCTCAGGATGCTTAGGATTGTTCTCTAGTTGGCCAAAAAAGGTTCCAGCATGTTGCTTAATGCTAGCTGTAAGTCGAGCTAGTTGGGATTCAATGGCCTTCTGATGGGATTGCTGGTTAGCTATCATAGTCTGTTGTGACTGCAACATCTTCTCTATGGCCGTCAGCTTGTCATCCAGAGAGACTAGACTGGCTTCTTGTCCTTGTTGTTGATAAGGGACTTGGTTTTGATTCTGGAACTGAGAATTGTTCTGATAATTGTTGAAATTCCTGTTCAGAAAGTTACCCCTAAAGTTTCCTTGATTCCTAAAATTTTGTTGTTGATTATACTGGAATCCTGGTGGGCCTCATTGCTGATTATTTGAACCAAGTTGTCATGAGTTTTCCGCTCCTGAAAGATTTCCATATTGAAAACCAGGATGGTTCCGATTCTAATTTGGATTGTAATATCCTTGACCAGGGATGGTGTTGACGACATTAAGATTTTCCATTTGACCATTATCTCCTTGGCCATAAACGTTGTTCAAAACAACATCATAGAGAACATTGCAAGCTAGCGTAGGATGATCAGTGCCTTTACATGCTTCACATAACACTATAGATGACTTGATCTGTTCTTGTTGTTGTGGGAGCGAGTGTCTTCTTTCATAGGCAGCAAGGGATGATTCAATATGGTCTTGCTTGGCAAATAAGAGTTTGAGGGTTTTAGTGATAGACTTGTACTCAGGAATAGATTCAGCCATAGCTACCTTCAACACTCCTTTACCTATAGATCTACCCCAATTAGCTTGATTTTCAGCTCCAAGGGTGAAAACCTTCCATGCACTGTCATAACTTTGACTCATGAAGTTTCCTCCAGATGAGGAGTCCAAGAACCTCTTGATATCGTCATCCACACCCCTATAGAAGATCTCAATGAGTTGATTCTTAGGAATTCCATGGTGTGGACACTTGCGTAGAAGCTCTTTGTATCTTTCCCATGCTTCAACAAGGGTTTCTCCAGGGACTTGAGTGAACATTGTTATTCGACCCCTAATTTCATAGGTGAGAGAAGGAGGATAGAACTTTTCCAGAAAAATGTTTTGACGTTGTTCCCAAGTAGTGATGGGTTCACATTGCAAGGAGTTGTACCAACTTATAGATCTATCAGCAAGTGAATATTTGAAAAGACAGAGTCTAATGGCATCGTCGGACACTCCATTTTGCTTCGTCATAGCACATAGATCTATAAACCTCAGAAGATGTTCCTGACTTTCTTCTCCTTGCTTACCATAAAATGGGTTATTCTGAAGCAAGGTGATCCAATGTGCTCGGATCTCAAAGTTGGGAGTATTAATGGGAGGAGGGTGTACTGGGTGATGAATGTTAGCAGCTTTAGGGATTGAGAACTCCCTAAGGTCCTTCTGTAGTTTTACTACTTGCACTGCTACTTGTGCTTCTTAGATTTCTTCTTGAATTACAGTTATGGCTTCTTGCATAAGCCTTTCTCTTTGTGCATTAAGGGCTTGAGCTACCCTTCGGGCTATTTCCTCCTCTTGAGCCATCCTTGCTTGGTTCTCTCTTCTCTGACGATGAAAATTTCTATCTATCTTAGGATCAAAGCTAGCAGTGAGACCGAGACTATTTGAGTGGTGCATGCACTAGTCTTTGTTAGTACCCGGGATAGAAAATTTTTCAGAAGTGAGATTGAAAGAGTAGAACTGAATTCACGTAGATGATCAATTGTTTCAAAAGAAAAAGCAAAATCCTAGATTAGCCTTAAAAGAATTAGATTTGACTAGTTGATTCCGGTGTCCCTGTCAATGGCACCAGAATTTAACGTGGTTTATTATCGCACTAAAAAATTCACTCGGGGTTGAAATCCTAGAGTTTTTACCAAAACCTTGTATAATAATACCACCTGCAAGCAGACGAGTCTTATCGCAGTATAGTTAAGGATTGAATCCCAAGGGACAACGTTTTTAAGAATCGTTGCTAGTCTAGTCTAGTTCAAGTAAGACTAATATTTAGAACAAAGTTTTGATTTGAGTTTAACTAAACTAATTGCAAGAAAGTAAAGAGTAAGATTAAAGTTGAATCTAGATTAATGTTGGGGATCAATGGGGTGGTCCCGGGTTTCACCATCACTACACATGCAAACATATCCAATCACAAACATCCAGGTAAGATCTAACTATTCAAATAGAACTAGTGCAAACCCTCCCAGAGGGATGTTTAGGTTTGCATAAGCATCACCTTAGGCATCATATGTCTCATCGCCATCCGGATCATGCACTTACAGTTCTGAAGATACAAAAATCCAACTGAAGTTGTGGGGCCCCTATACAGGCATTAGGCACTCAGAAGCATCACCGGGGGCTAGATGGCTCATCCCCTCACGGATCATACACTTACGACCTCAAGTAATCCCTTTCTATTTCTAGTAAGGGAGTCAACCGCATTAATTGACATTCTATCCTACATATTGAAGTTCTCACAACATAGGAAAGAACAAGATAAAAGCAAGCAAGTGATCAATCGACAAGCAAACATCGACGATTAACAACAAAATAAAAAGTTATATGCATTGCCTTGGAATGTTTAACAAAAGGACATATAGGCATGGGCACTGGGGCTAGTCCCTACACCCTAGTGAAAAGGAACTACTCGCTCATGATGCGAGAAAAAAGAAAAACAAGAGAGAGGGAAGATTCTGCAATGAGCATGATGTAGAAGGTAGTTGTAGCTCGGTGAAGATGATGCAGTCTTCTATGTCGTATTGGAGCAGATCTGGACGAGGAGGAAGAACCACCAAGGTAGATCAGGCGGATCTTCTTCTCCACCTTCTTTCTCGTCTGGAACTCCTTGCTTGTAGCAAGAGGAGCAGCAGGCAAAGTGACAATGGCGTGGATGTACGTGGATGGATCTGGATCGAACCTGCATTTAGGCAGCCTGGCGGCATCCCGGGTCCGATGCCCAAATGAGGACCCTACTGGTCCTATTTAGAGGCACTGGATGGGGTCTTACATGGTTTGGGATCATGAGTCCTCTTAACAATTTGGAAAATATTTAGTTCTTCACAGTTTAGAACTTAGTAGCCTTCACAGTTTAGAATATTCACTATTTTGCTCTGATCGGTTTTAGAAAACTTGAAAAGCCCTCACAGTTTGGAAATCACAAGGTTGTGCCTCTGTCTTCTTGGTCCTGACTTACACTATCTACCTTCTCATGATTTGGTAACAGATAGACTTCCTCACAGTTTGAGAACTCTCATCCATATGGTCTTGTGAGGGTCTTCACATTTTGGTCTCCAATTGGTTTCTCTTCACGGTCTTGCTTCCTCTCTACTTCAACTGATCTTGGCTTCTAACGGTTTCGATGTGCGCCTAAACAGTCTTGGGAAATCGGTCTTGTGCCCAACTGGTCTCGAGATGCGGAGGCCAAACGGTCTCGATGTCCCTACTAGCCTAACGGTCTTGCAGACCGCTAGGACTTCTGTGGTCTCGTCTTCTCGGAACCTCACAGTAGCCGTCCAAACGGTCTTGCTGGTGAGTGAAGGCTATACGGCCTCGAAGATTATTTGCCGCCACACGGTCTCGAAACCCTATGGAGGGTAGAGACCAGGACCATGAGAGAGGTGGGGGTGGTGTAGGGCATTGAGGGTTAGGTTTTGCAAGTGGTGGTCTGTGTCGGGAATGAAGAAGGGGAGGAACAAAGGGTGTCTCTGCGGTGGAGATCTTTGGCATCGAGGATGGCAGAGGAAGGCGTGGGCAAGGGAGAAAGGTGATGTGTAGGAAGGCAGCGCGGAGGTGACCATTGCTATAGTTGAGCAGGTAGTCGATGGACGTGGTTGTAGGTCATAGTGGAAGGAAGAAGAAGACGAAGGTGGAGGAAGTAGGTGCGTTGGGAAGCAAGTTGAGCAGAGGCACGATCAGGGTTCCATACGGTCTTGGGTAGGAGGCTGCCCATACGGTCTTGAGACCGTATGAAAGGGGAAAACCATTAGGGCAGAATGATAGGAGGGGGTGAGTGAGGACCATAGATCGGGGATCTGATGGTGTAGGAAGCCCGCTGTTTTGAGACCGAAAGATGGTGGAGACTGAATGATGTCCAAACCGAATGGATGAAATCGAATGGTCAAGATCATTTGGTCAAGACCGTTTGGTTAAGACCAAGAACAAGAGGATATTGAGTGAAGGTAGATCTAGGGTTGAGTGAAAGTGGGCCCCAGCTGAAGGTTTACCCTCATCATGATCAGCATAATCTACATGAAATTGATATAAACCTAGTTAATAACCTTGATAATTGAATAAATTAAGAAATCTTGCATTTTGTAAGATTTAGTAGATGAAAGTGAAAGTATTGATTCAAATTGAGCCCAGGATGGTGACTTTAAATCATGATGAATATGCATTCATCAGCAAGAAGAGGAAAGTGACAACCACAGAAAAGTCGAAGGGACAGGAGAAAGAAGCAGCCCCTGAAGAAGTCGACGTGAAAGAACATATGGCCCTTGACCAAAAGAGGTCGACATTCGTACCTAGAGATCTAACACACCAGTCACAGTTTGACTAGATACTGCAAATAAAGGGGTTCAAACTGACGAGATACTTGGACGTCGAGGACTTCAAAAAGATGGGGATCTACGACATGGTGATCAACAACCTGGAAGGTGCAAATCTACACACCTTGTTACCTCAGAAGCTCCCTCCCTAACACAGTTGATGGCGGAGTTCATGTCATCATTAGAGAAGTTCCCTGTCAGTGATGGCGAATGCAAGGAGGGTGGCAACAACTTCAAACTGGAAGTGAGAATAGGAGGAAAATCTCAAATGATAACCGAGGCTATGCTCAATATGATATTCACCATAATGACTGTAGAAGCATAAGTCTGCTCTACCGTGCTAGGAGAAAAAGACACCATCAGATATAGCAGCCATAGGATGTGGGAGCACCTAACCGAAGAATAAGAGCATAACTCAAAGAACTCAAAGGTGACTCTCATCACCTCCTGCTTCATTAGAGTGGTGCAGAAAATAACAGCTAACACTATCTTTATGTGATAAAAAATCAACAGTGTAACCAAAGGAGACCTATTTATAATATGGTCAATGCTCAATAAGAGGTCGGTGAACATAGGAAGGATACTTATTGAAAGACTATCAGCTACAGTAGGAGGGGAGGCAAAGTAAATGAAGGAGTTCTGCATGGGAAGTCAGATTACTAAAATAGCATACCACTTTATGGATGCAAACTTGTTGATGAAGTACAAGAAAACTAAGGGACATACAAAGATTGACATAAAGTCCCTCATTAACACAGGGATTCTGGAATAGAAAGGCAGAAAACTCTTTTACAAACAAAGCTACTCCAAGACACTTCTTCCCCTCCTAGAGATGGCATACTATGATGCCCACAAGTTGTGACCCACCCAAGAAGACATCGATAACAAGTACTCGGGGGCCATCAGCACTACCATAGGCCCATCGTCAGTTGCTGGAGAGAAGGATGTGAGGGATAAAACTCTAGAAATGGAGATGAAGAAGCCATAGGAAAGAAAGAAGTTGGCAATAAGATAGAAAAAGAAAAAAAATGCCAGACAAGTCCACCGCCCTGTACCTACCCTCACCATACATTTCAGTAGTGATGGTGGTAAGTGAAGGATGCCATCTTGAAGTGGAAATCAAAGTAGGAGGCGACCAAGTGTGTATTGTAGCCACCATAAGGGGACATTCTGAGGTCGATCAAGAAATCAATCAAGTGTGCAAAGACCCTAAGGTTGCACCTGACTCTGTGATATCAGAAGTGATTCTACAAGTTCCAGAGCATCCAGAGGCGAGCACTTCTTCTCTATCAACACACACTGACTTAACGAGAAGCAAGCCAACTCCATGACTCAAGGAGCCAGTAACATCCACAACACCGACAACAACACCCACAGAGTAGGAACACCAACGCCCGCAAACATTTGGTGATGTATTCAGAAATAAGTTTGATGTCATGTGGCTACACATGCTGAAAACCTCTGAACTTAATTTAAATATTACCTCTAGACTGTGTACACTAATTACATAGGTACAAAGTATAAATGAGAGAACTTAGGAACTTCCCCAGTTCATGCAGGGGGTAATCAACACCCAGAACATGATGATGGGAGCTCTAAAGACACGAACTGAGGAAATGGCAGACCTTAGGAAGGAGCAAGATGCTATGAGAGCTGAGAAAGAGCTGATGCGGAAGGGGTACAAAGAAGAGTTAGACGATCTAAAGAAGGAATGTCAATGCTTAGATGAAGAATACCGACAACTGGATGTTGAACACTAGGAAATAGACGGTTAGCAGCCGAGGAAGAAGATAAAGCATCTAACCAACCCTTCCACATCTCATGCTTCCTCAAGCCCCTCGACCCCAAACAAAGATGATGATGATGTGGGAGGAACAAGTGCAGGAAAACCCTCAAAGAACAAAAGTGCCAATGTGAAGACCTCCCCAAGGGTAGAGCCATAGGCCAAAGAAGCACCGTCGTAGTCAAAAACTCATCAGGACAACAAGACAAAGAAAACAAATGTGTTGTCAAGAATGTTCGACTTAAACAACAGCCCATAAGAGGATAAGGTTGCATCTGAAGACCCTAAACAAGTCCTCGTCACCAGAGACAAAATCACTATGATAGAAGATCTCACGTCATGAGAAATAAGAGATCTCAACAAATTCTTGGACAACCTAACATTCAGGATGGATATCTGCAATGACTTTTTTAAAGACCCAACGCAGTACGGACATGATGATTCATTTTATGATGGGAAAATGGTTACAACATTATCTGTGCTCAACTCTACAGAATTAGAGCAACCATCAGAAGAGAAACAACAAATAAAAGACATAACTGCTGAGATATCCACGAACAATGAAGGTAAGGAAGCAACCCAAACACTGATGGAAACAAGGGCTAAACCTCCAACTACAAAAGCACCACCCACAGTAACACAAACAGCAGGAGACGACACCTCAGAAGATGAAGAAGGTGGGCTCACCTCTTTCTTCACGAATGAGCCAGTCAGAAAGCAGAGCGCACCAGTGTACCATTAGGTGTGGCTCCTGCTCTACCCTGCAAGATGGTGGGTATGGACATGACCACATTATCAAGAATCACATGTAGAGATGTCTATATCCTAGTAGATATACTAGACAAAAACCTTCTCAGATCTGATATTCTCTATCGCAACAAGGGTAGGTCACTTAAAAGAGATCACTTTAGAGGGATTTTTCTGAAACGAGCATGAGTACATAAGAATCTATTCAAAGTACTAGATACAACTCTGCTTGAAGAATTCTTACATCCTGACAAAATACAACCAGTATTCAATGACACCACACATCTAGCAGGGCTTCTATTTGATAAAAATAATAAAGTTGCTGATGTGAAAGAGCTACAACGTGAAGTGAGTAGGGAAGAGATGAAATTTGTGGTTCTACCCATAATGACCGTAAAGCACTAGGCATTGATTGTCGTCAACTTATACGAGAGACGGACAACAGTGTTCAACTACTGCACAACTAAATTGGACAACACCTCCCTGATTTACAAAAACAAGGAAGCAAGAGATACCTTAAAGGTGCCACTACGTCAGCAACGGGCTATACAGATGGCATACAACATACATATATAGACGTGGAAGCAATTCTCAATCTGCAAAAAGGTCCCTCCAGAAAGGGTTGGAATAGGGGACTACACCTTCATAGTTCTCAGAATGATGGAAGAAATCAACAAGGGAGTCCCACTGGAAGACCTCTACACAGAAGATCTACACAGGTTATGTGGGGTCTATGTAATGGAGGTTATTTATTATCATTGCTTCTTCAATGAAATGACGATGCTTTCAGATGTAGCCCCGCGATGACTTCATCAAGAGATACCTCTCCCTGAAAAGAAAATATGGAGGGAGGAACTTAAAACCCTATGGATCGACCCTGAAGAGCCTGCTAGAGAATCTACTTGGAAGGAGGGCTAGGCAGCCGACACACCCGACAGAGCAGAGAGAAAACCTGAGACCAAGTCAGAATAACCTCCAGTGGCAGAAGACAAGAAAGAACAACCTCTAGCTAGCCAACCAGAAGAAGGAGACATAGAGGAAGAGGATATGCCGAAAATTAAACCAGATGGGCCGGCAGGATAAATAGTGTCAACCTTCAAGGATTTCGACAAGTGGAGCTGCGAGAGCCTACCACTAGAATCCATGCATCTAATAATGAAATCCTTGAAGGAAGAGGACACCACGACAGTAGAAATCTTTGAAAGGGATGACATCTGCATGCAAAAGGATGACCTCTGGGATACGTTGAAAATAGGAGGGTACCTCTCAGTCAGCACTATGTCAGCTTATCAAGAACTACTGAATGACAACATGCCAAATATGTACATGGCCTATATCCTCCTGGTAGATGACATCCTGAAAGATAAATGGTCGGGGGAAAAAGAACTCCTACAACAATTCCTGGTGATATCTCTTCCAGATTACATATTCCTACTTATCCTACATGATAGTCATTGGACTTTGTTAGTAGTCAGTCTTATAACAAGGACTGTAGTACTCTACAATAGCTCAGATGCAGCCTTTGCACTCAACAAAAGAATGAACATGACTACTGCAAAGACACCTATAGAAGAAAAGGTAGTAACATGCGCCGAGGCAATTGTTGGGATGCTCAAGAGTCATGGAAAAGGGTACAAGCATAAAGAAGACAAAGACTTCAAGAAGATGCAGTTCTGCCAAACAAGCCCTCAACAAGTGTCTCTGTTAAATGACTATGACTTCTATTGTCTATCATGGTTGATGGCCCTAGCTATGATGAATACGAAGGTGGAGGGCATGGAATATGAGCAATACCACCCACTACGCGGAGTGTACGCCAGCATACTCCTCAAGTCAAAGTGGGCCACCAAAACCAACTATCAGAAATACAAAAAGCCCATTTATACATCTAATTCCAATTTTGACACCCCGAGTCGGGGTGAATGATAACTTTTGGGGAGGAGTCATAAACGAGCGTAAGAGGTACAATTTTATCCCAAATTTTCAAAAAAATGTACTTGTACATATTCTCATTTCTGCCACAAGAAGATATGATAAACTGATTTTGCAAAAATTTACTTTAAGAAATTTTATTATAAGTCACAGTTTTTCTTAGTCGCCTCTTGGTTTTGTCAGTTCCCCTGCTAAATGCTATAGTGCTATCATTTCTAGAGAGGAGTAAATGAGAAACTAACACATCTAAAAGTAAAAATGAGAATCATAACAATACAATTTTATCTCATTCTTACAGTAAAACAGTGTGTGTGGAACAATTCTAAGTCTATGGAATCCCTGGAAACTGGAGGACTTCACCGAACCATACTCCCGACCAACCACTTTGATCTGACATTTCTAGCTAGAAAATCCTCACCTCCCTTGAGAAGTAAATAACTACCCCTTTCGAGTTTAATTATCCCTGCTTTGGGATGAAAAGAGGCTTGGCCGCCCAGAAGACCATATAAAAATCCCCCCTCACCCAAACCGGAGAGGAGATATGAAAAGCCAAAATAAAAAGAAAAAAAAACAAATATGTATAATTAGAGTTGTGCCCAAAAGATGTCGAAGGGTCCCACGCGACCGGTGTATGGATGCACTCATGAATGCATAGATGGCGTTCCCGTAAGTGGAATCGTGAAGCCAAATTTATCCACCTACAATCCCAAATGACCCTCGCAAAACCACCAGACTTAACATCAGGAGGCCTTGGGGCAACACTATCCTTACGACAACTTGTTGGTGAGGGAAATTTAGGAGAAGTAGGAAAGCACTTAAAGCCTAAAACCTACCCAAACACACTAGCATAGGGCCAACGAAAAATAAAGGAAGGGTGTGAAAGCTATCCCTCAAGGGGATGTTGTACTAGTATGGCTAGTAACCTAACGCAGAAAATGGTAAGTCGTTGAGATGGAGAAACCTTTACTACCAAAAGGCATTGACAAGAATTTGAAGTCATGCAACTCTAGTCATGAAGGTGAAGAAAAAGGATTTCAGGATTGAACAAACATACCACAAGAGTTTTTTTTGTAAGAATGAGATAACTTAATAATGTTAAGTTTTTTTTTGCAAAATTTTGTCACACTTTGCTCATCTCTCTATGATTTCGGGCCTAACTCTAGTCGGAGGACAGGCTCGATCCTAAGTTTAAGGGATTTGATAACATCTCATTTTATGCACTTTTTGCATATGTTTTATGCTTCCCCTAGCATACCTTTTATATATTGTTTCTACTTATTTTAGTACTTTATGCCAAAAATCTCGATTCCACACATATTTCACCTTTGCAGGGTCATACCAAGACATGGTCATAGTTAACACCTTGACCGCGACTACATCATCCACTAAAGGCCCTACTATGGTTGAAGCCCCTTATCACCATCTCTATGCTCCGTGACCGAGGTCTTTCTGTGAGCGAGGTCCTTCTACGATCGAGGTCCTGCTACGACCGAGGTCCTGCCATGACTGGGACTTCTCCTTAGTCGTGGCCTACAACCCACACACCACAATCATGGTGGGATTCTCAACCGAGATCAAGCCGTGATTGAGGTCATGCCTCGACCATGGCTTACATCCAAGCCGCGACCGCGACCCATATGGTTAAGTCGGTGGGCAACACCTATAACTAGGCCACCCACCTTGACTTGTCACATCATCATATCATTAAGGACCACAAAGTGCTGCCGAATTCCATAGTCACTCACATCCATACTATCAGTCTAGGATCTCTGAAGGCAGAAGCTAGAGGAGAGAGAATATTGACTACCATCTTCTTTGAAGAAAGGATAAGCCTCCACATTACCCATTTCAGATCTAGATTCGAAGGAGTATATTGGTGTATCATCATCTTCTCTCTCTATCTAGATCTATCATCTTCATCATGTTGTACCCCCTCTCTTCATGGTAGTTGATGTATCTATCATTTTGTAATGTCATTATGCTTCCTGTCAACATGTGTGGATAAACATATAACTTGGGTTGGGAGTAGACATTAAGCCTCTTCCAACATGTATATTCTTTTTTCCCTTTGAATATATATATGCTCTTATCGAGATTATCTCCATACGCTTGTTCTTAAAGTTTCACTTGTATGCGTAGCTACCATCTTGTGATGTTTGATTGTTGGTACGTCATAAGAGTAGTACCTTCCTTATCTAGTGTATGGAGTTGTATGAATGCATGAAAGTGTTGGAATGCTAAGGCGAATGGTCATATGGTTTGTTTTGTGGTTGTAGGGTGGTTATCTTGAGAGAGAGGCTACCTTAGATCCTAGATCTATCCTTATCTCGAGAGAGAGGAAGGAATAGATGTTTTTATGACTATTTGTAATCTTGATAGGAGTATACGAAGGAGTGTGAGTTTTGCATGTTGGTGAGAGATCTTAGTAGGTGAACCTGATCCAAGTTTCCTCCCATATCTTTTCATTTTAATCTTGTTATTGTTTTCTTTCTTTTAACTTTCTTGTTTTGATTGTGGCCCCTTTGTTCCTTAGGGAACACCCTTTTTATCCTACTTGTTCATTCAGAGTGTGAGACTGTGAGACTCTACTACGTACTTAGTACTTGCCGACCTTGTCCATGTGGTTTGACCCTGGATACTACATCATACCCCATATAATAGTTGCAGGGGCTTGAGTGTTGGGTTATAATCTTAAAATTCTGACTAGTCCAGATCCGCTCCATTTTGGACGCGTGATTTAGTTCGGTCACATTTTCAGTGTTGTTGTTGGGGACAGGGCAAAATGACACTATTAAGAACATGAGTCCACTCACTATACTCTCTTGCCTCAAGCTTAGTGATAAAGTTGACTGCACAGAAACCTTAAATCTGCTACCCTACGATTACGTAGAATAGTTTGTTTTAACACGTCCAGTTTCCTAACTCGACTGTGCGCTCTATTCAGGGAACCCGGAGGGAAGCAGATCCATTCAATTTTTCACCTTAACCTCAAGTCACCATGCCACCTCATGTAGATAGTAGTCTGACTGGGGATGATCAGAATGCAAGAGTTCAACATTACCCACCATCCCATGAGATGGATGAAGATAGAGATGACTGTCACTCAGATGGTCATCACCATGAGGAAGCTTGAACCAAGTCACAACTTTTACGAAGCTTAAATAGTAGACAAACCTTTTTGTGAAGATACCTATTAACTGGTTTGATCATCCATGAGGCCCTAGGCCTAAGTGATGTAGAGAGTCCAAAGAAGATATTTTGGACATATCATACCTAGTTGATCCACCTTTATTTCCTATCTATATGACTAGTATGTCTTAGATTAATCATTTTAAGGGTTGGAGTCTTCTACATTTAGGAGTTTATCTTAACTTAAAGAATAATTAAAATTAATAGTTATTATGGTAAGTCATACTTGGGTAAATCCTAGTACTAATGTCAAGCAAGTGAAGATATCACCTAGTCAGGGTTAGTGAGTTAGCCTTGCTAATTTTACCACCAAGAATGTTACCTAGAATTTATCTTCACATATCATAATTGATGAATTGAGGTCAGGTGAAGTACAACTCTTTGCACCCCAAATTCCTAGTGACTAAATGGTAAGTACAACTCTATGCTAAAATCTAGTGTAAACACACTAATAATGTTCAAATTTATAAAATGGGAAGTTTTCCATGTGATCGTAATAAAGTAAAGTGAAAATTATTTTATATGTGAACCCTAATACAAAATGCTAGGTCATGAGACTTTAGGGAATTAATCCTCCTTAGTTAATTCTAATATATGATCCAAAATTTGAAAGGAAAATGATGGAGCTAAGACTTACAACAAAAGATTACTCTTCCAATGGAAGTCCTAATGTGCACCAAAAACCCTAGGGAGTTGATGTTCTCTCTAGGTTTACCTACAACTTGTGCTAGATAAATACTCCAATCCCCACAAGAGTGTGGAATCCTTATTGTAGTACAGATTTAGGATTGAACCCATAGGACAATGTTAAGAATTTGAGTGTCTTTTTCTCATCTCGTATCAATCTAAGTTAATCATCTAAGACCAAAAGTTTGATGTGAGTTATTTAACCTAAAACATGTAAAAGTAAAGCCAAGAATAAAAACAAATATGAAGATTAAGATCTAAGATTTAGAGGATGATGATGGATCACTGGGGTGATGCGGGTTTTCACCACCACTACACATGTATTGTACTTGTACCAATCATAGTAAGACTTGCAAGCAAGATACATGGATGTAATACAATACTGATGTCTTGTGGGACAAGAGAAATGCACACATCCTTCACGGGTTGAGTAACTCTCATCTGGTACATGTCTACGTGTCAATGAAGAGATGTAGCATCCGAAGAGAGAACCTTACTCAACCTCATGAAATGTGTATTGGAAAACTAACAAGCGAGCGATAATCATCAATTCGGTTAGTATCCTTTCGAGGAAATAGCTACGAGAAACATGGGAGTGTTGCAATGTCAGCCATTCTTGGAAGAATGGTCAAATACCTTGCACCACTCCCTCCGCAAAATGTGTTCCTCGACCCATCAATGTTGCACTTCCGTACGTCAACTGATTCCATTTCATGGTGTGGAAGTGCAACAATGGAGGTGAGTTTACTCCATCCCTCAGGAAGCGTTCCTAGATACCGAAACGGATGCGCGGTGGATATGCACACTAGAAACCAACACTAAATCGACATTCGAGTCCCAAGAGCAGTCATAGACAAACCGCAACGAAATACAATAGATGCATACAAGAACGCGGCCAACATTCAAGCATGTAAGAAACGATTTAGTATTGAATCAGAAAGATAACATCTTTTAGTACAGATTACAAAACATGGGCAGCGGGGCTAGTCCCCATGCCCCAGTCGATGAAACTACTCACTCCTCATAGAGGGAGCAACAAAGAAAGAGAAGAGAGAGAAAGAAAGCATCGTTGGAGCAGAAGAGTAGATCTGTGACATCCCAGTGTAGATCGTCGTAGTCTTCGAGACTGCTCCGTCGTGGTCGATGATGTCCGTCTCTCTGCCTCGATCCTCATGTATACCTCTGGGATTGCACAGGTAGAATGAGGTGGAATGATGGTAGAACAATGGTGGAGGTGAGATGGCACTGGAGCAACCTTCCAGATCTATTCCCAGTATGACAACCTTGGGCCGTGGTGAGATGGATGTCCAAGACCATGCCTCTACCCTTTTATTTATAGGCTTGGCATGTGTCTTGGACGGATTGGGTTAGATCTGCAAATTGCCCAAAATATCTTGGGCCAAGGAGTCATACTTTGTGCATGTGTCTTTTGTCTTTTTTTTCATTCAGAGTTCTTTATACAGTTTGAGAGAGCATGAGTTTCTCTTCTCTCAGTCTCTGTAGACTCTTCATTCGGTTTCCCAAACCAAATGCTGCTCTTGCGGTCTCCTCCTTTCGGTCTTGGGCAAATGATCACTCTATTCGGTTTTGCGCTCTTGAGGTATTGCGCTCTTGCGGGCATCCAAACGGTCGTCGCTCCTACCCATACGGTCGTCGCTCACGCATCCAAATGGTCTCTCCTTCTTGTACTCAAATGGTTTTTGAAGACCGTTTGTCGTTGCTTGGTCTGTGATGACGTCTGTTGTTGCAGTGGCGGGCGGCGGTGCTGCTGAAGTCGGCGGGCTCAGTGGTAATGCAGGTTGAGGGTGAAGGAAGAGGGCGTTGTGGCTGGTGTTGCACCGCCGACGAGGTTGAGGGGTGAGGCACCATGGGGTACAGAGGTACTGCGGATGAGGGTTGCAGGTTGGATGGAGAGGGTAGAGGAAGAAGAAGGCAGAGGTCCAAACGGTCCTGGGGTGTTTGCAAGTGCCGTCAGGTTAGGGTTGTAGGTGCTCACAGAGCAGCAGGTCGATGATGGATATGGGGTCCTCACAGTTTGTAGGTGGAGCTAGAAGAATAGGGTCAAGGCGGAGGGCGAGGTGTAGCTCGATCGAGGTGTAGGTCACTGGAGGTAGGAGACGGTGCGCCACGGCTGTGTTGAGATACTGTGGTCGTGGTGATGCTACTGTCCCACGGCCGTGCTGCCTTGCACGGGCATGACGGGTGAGAACTTGGGCTCTGGTGACATCGTGCCACGGTCGTGGCGTGACTCCACGGTCGTGGTGAGGCTACAACCCCACGATCGTGTCGCCTTGTACGAGCATGGCGGGTGAGAAGACTTGGCACTATTGGCGATGCGCCACAGTCGTGGCGTGACCAGCACGGTCATGGCAGATGGAGACTTGGCACTGTTGGCGATGCGCCATGGCCATGGCATGACCAGCATAGTCGTGGCGGGTGGAGACTTGATGATCTTGATCTGTTCTTGCATAGGCTTGAGTTAGCCTTCAAATGGTCTCTGCTAGCCTATCGGTCTTGAGATCGAATGGGCTCAAACGATCTTCAGACCGAATGGGCTCAAATGGTCTTGAGACCGAATGGGCTCAAACGGTCTTGAGACTGAATGGGCTCAAACGGTCTTGAGACTGAACGGGTTCAAACGGTCTTGAGACCGAATGGGCTCAAACGGTCTTGAGACCGTTAGAGTCATAGTTGTAGGGGTCATGACCGTTGGCAGAGGTTGAGGATGATCTGCAGAGGAGAGAGAACGTGAGTAGGGGAAAATGAGATCAAATAAACTGGAAACTAGGGTAATTTGAGCTAGTAATGCACTGAATACTTGAAACTGAATGGATACTTAAAGTAAACTAAAACAAGGGTAATCCAGTCGATATGAGGCACAAAAAATCCTAGAATTGGCGACTGAGAGGATGAATCTGGAGGATTCATCACCACACCGAACTTAAGCATTGCTCGTCCCGAGGAATGAAAAAGCCTAAGATAGTCGCCAAAACGCTCATTCATTTCATAATTACCTTAGAATTTTCATGAAAAAGAAAAAGGAAAATGAAGTGAAATAAAATTAGGGCAAAAACATCAGAATACCTTTGAATTGGTGACTGAGGATGAGTCTGGAGGATTCATCACCACACCGAACTTAAGAATTGCTCGTCCCGAGGAACAGAAAACTTAAAACAGTCGCCAATGAAATCGTTCATCTCGTAATTGGCTCATCCTATTGTCATATCATAATTTTGTTCATGGCTTAGATCGATACAGCATCAAGGCTTCCTTAGATCATGGAATACATCTTATGATATCCTCAGTTCTGAGTTCACTTTACTGAAGTATTTCCTTCTCACTCTCTGTTGTATCGGTCATGTTAAAAAGTTTTATGAGACTTTGAACAGACCCACAGAATCAACAAAATGCATATAATCTGTCACTGGTAATGAAAAAGGAAAGAAAGGGGGTATGATCAAGAGATAAGAGCCTCTCTTCTAATTGACTCAAGACTATTATTATTGGTTGATTCATCGAGATGCTTTGAGTGTTTTGCACACAACTCTGGTTGACTTAGCCTTACACCCGATTTTTTCTAAAGGTAACTTAGAAGTGTGTATAGGTTGGTTGTAAGGCTTTTGGCTATTTTACCTCTTTGAGAGGAGGTAAAGGGTCATTTTTGGATCCTTAGGATCTCACTACCGGTCACGACACATCTGCCTTTGTGAGGGCAGCTAATGTACCGGCCAGGCGAGGCCTTTATCAGTTATCCTTATTCAGGGCACAACTCTCATGTTTTTATTCACACTCTGGCTTTTATTCATTCTCACTTGGCTTGGGAGAAAGGGTATTTTTGGATTTTTGTATATTTGGGATTCCAAGCCTCTTTTTGGAATCGAGGTAGATTTTTCGCCAACCTCGGTATGTGCACAATCATCATTGTAAATTCTTTGAATCAAGAAGAGAAGGCGATACGCCCCTGGTATGTATTGAGGGGTATGGAAGAAGCGGTAGTGGAAAAAGAGGTGTGGTGTACCACACCGAACTTAGAGTTCGATAGAGGTGTGGTTTACCACACCGAACTTAGAGTTCGGCGGAGGTGTGGTTCACCACACTGAACTTAGAGTTCGGCGGAGGTGTGGTTCACCACACTAAACTTAGAGTTTGGCAAAGTTCTAGTTTTCACTAGAAAGGAGTGTGGCGTGCCACACCAAACTTAAGGGCTTTGGCATGATTGGTGAGCGGAGGGGTATGAAGATGAAGGAAGAAGTGTAGAAGAGAGTTCGGATCATAATGCAGTCTACTTAGCGATTCCATATGACGGGTTCTTTTTCTCCATCACACTCTGCTAAAAAAGTGACAAGATAGAACTTCAAATGAGAATTCCATATAGCAGATCCATTATTCAGTTAGAGGTGTGATGCATTTGATCTATCTCAGACTTATTGAGGCTTATCATTCTTATGGAGGATATGACATTAGGGTTCATAGACTATACAAGATGAACTCATTTATCAGTTAGTTTTAAGCATATGTTCCTTGAGGATTTGCAATGAAAAGAGGTGATGACCGCATATTCAAAAAGCAAAAGTCGACTATTAAAGGCTTTATTTTAAGAAAAAAAATGAGAAAGCAGAAAAATTGCGAAAAAGAATTTAGAATAGAGAAACAAAAAGCAGTAAGGGTGGATTGAGAGTCATACCACCCGCCCTCCACCTCGAACTTGTGAGTTTGCTCATTTTTGAACAAATACTAGGTTTGAGATGGAGGGGAAGGGTTGCGCAGTGTTAACTAGGCAGTCCTCGTAGTTGGAAGAAAGTCCGACAAAGATGTCTCACAATAACCGGTGCTGAGAGTGAGGGAGTGGCCTGAACAACATGTTGATTGGGTAGTCGTGGCAACTCAAACAAGTTTTCTGGATGATTTGGATGCATATTTCTTTCACCTCTTTGTCTGTCTAGAAGAATCCAGAGACCTTCCCCCATCAGCGGGGGAGGTGGAATATATGCAGTCAAAACT
The DNA here is from genome assembly GCA_963693085.1 of Alisma plantago-aquatica. Classification (NCBI taxonomy): domain Eukaryota; kingdom Viridiplantae; phylum Streptophyta; class Magnoliopsida; order Alismatales; family Alismataceae; genus Alisma; species Alisma plantago-aquatica. Next base: position 1,482,935,861 of record OY856409.1, on the reverse strand, counting down.
GGGGGACTAGGTGAATAATCGAAGTCATGCCTATTTATGTCCTCCAGTTGTGGCTCGCCCTCGACGTTCAAAGTAAACCTGCTTTCTTTAAAATCCAGAGAAGTTGATTGAGGGTCGGCCACTTGAACTTCCTCCTGTCTTGGATCAGGTGGCGGATCTGGTTCAGGCTTCATTTCATCACCTGGCTTTTCTTGTGTAGGATATGGTATCCAGGATGACGTTTCTTCATCAAAGGGGTCATTGTGAGAAGTTTCCTCATCTTTATCAATGTTGATATTGATAAGAGCGTCATTCTTCTTTTCAAAATTTTGTTCATAATTTTCCTCGTAGAATACCCTTAATTCATCCAAGTAACTAGAAGAGGATTCGACTGGTGGGACGAACTCTTGCTCAGTTGAGGAAATCATGGGATTCCATGGTAGAGGTTCCAATGAAATCTCTTCATGGGAGGGATTAGTCCATGCAAAAATGTTTTGAAGGCTAGAATCTCCCGATGACTCCGTTTCTTCGATGTTGGGACTAAAGTACTCAATTTCTGAGTCAGATTGTTGTTCAAGTACTGGTTCTATTAAGTGCTCGGGAGGAGTTTCTATGGGAAGATTGAAACCTGGCTCAAGTAAAAGACATATCTCAGTTTCTTGAATGTTAGGAAGGTCTTCTTCATAGGGGTGAATTGCTGTAAGTGGATGGGTTTGTGACTCGATGTCCTCCCATATGCCCTTTTTGTCATTACAAGAGTCTACGGAAATATCGTAATCCATTTGAAAATCAAGAGGTGGTTCATGTTTCTCTTCATAGTGCACTATCAACTCGTTCAAGTGACTAGAAGGAGATTCAATAGAAAGATCATGCTCTTGTTCGAGGACCGGTTCCGTCTGGACTTCTTGTGGTGGTGGTAACTCAAGTAACATTATCTCATGAAAAGGAACAGTCATAGGATTGTCATCTTGAGACCCGTCATCCTCCCTTGATTTTGTTTCATCAGTGAGAATGGTATGGTCCATTCCTGAATCAAGATCTTGATCAATCCTATCCTCAAAGTATGTTCCTAGATCAACCGAATGATCAGAATTTTCTTCATAAGGACATTTCATATCTTGTTCCAAAAATTGATACATTTGATTCTCATGCATAAAAGACATATCTTTATCTGAATTGGTCACATATCCATCTGAGTATGACTGTGAAGGAGTGTAGATTCCTTGCAACATAAACCCTTCTTTTATGGATTTTATTGATGAGATAGCTGAAGTTGAAGAGATTTTGTCATTGAGGGAGTTGATTATCGCCAAGTGCTCTTCAATGGTTGGATTTGAGTCTATGAAGTCAGAAGGTGGGTAATTATTGAAGTTTATCCCCCATTAATCTCCTGACTGTAGAAAATCCTCATATTGGTTACTCAATCTTTCACCTAAGGGCATAGTGCAGGAATCACTTTTCGAGTCAGGTCTTGGCTCGAAAGATGATTATTTCTCTTGTAATGTTGTGAAGAGATCATCCTTGGGTTTAGTTATTAACTCTGAAGATGATTCCTCACCTTGCACCGATGCTTGAAGATCATTGGAAGGCCTATCCCACATGATTTCATAATCATCATCGTAATCGATTGCAACATGTGGACTAGGGATGTGCTTAGTTGAAATAGGTGGTTGTTCTACATGTTGCTCAGGAGCGTTGACAAGTTGCATAAGTTGATCAAGATCGGCTATCAACTTCTTGGTCACGACTGTCTGATCAGCTAGTTGTTGAGCCACTAACGTATGTAAAGCACGTAGTTATTCCATCAATCTGCGTTGATCTTCATGAAAAAACTCTTCCCTATATCTATTTGATTAATGTTGATAATGGCTCCCCTCATTATAGTATTGAATTGCATTATTTTCTAGGTTCCCTTCTACATTGTAGTCCACACCTTGAAATCCACCATAGTTAGGTTTTTCGTAGTAGCCTCCAGGGTGATACGGATTATAACTTGCGTTATATCCATAGTTGTATGAAGAGGCTGCTTTGAGTTTCCCAACTATATGATTCACGATTACTTGACGCAGAGCCATCATGTAGAGAGGAGGGACATTGAAGCAGTAAATCGATGCATGAGAATAGTAACCAAATAGTTGACATCTAATGGTTGGTGGTGTCGACTGCTTCATTTTGAAGAGATTTGGTACCTGAAATCAAAGAAAGAGTTTATCAGGCTTGACCAACCACTTCAAATCCAAGAAGATATGCGAGATTAAGCCCTTCACTTTTTAGGTTTTTGAAAAGAAAATGGAAAACCCTAGAGAAACCTAAATCGACACAGAATTCGAAAAAGACGATTCTTATACTGTTGTCCCTGGCAACGGTGCCATTTTTTGATGGAGCTAAGACTTACACCAAAAGATTACTCTTCCAATGGAAGTCCTAATGTGCACCAAAAACCCTAGGGAGTTGACGTTCTCTCTAGGTTTACCTACAACTGGTTCTAGATAAATGCTCCAACCCCACAAGAGTGTGGAAGCCTTATCATAGTACAGATTTAGGATCAAACCCAAAGGACAACGTTAAGAATCTAAGTGTCTTTTTCTCGTATCATATCAATCTAAGTTAATCATCTAAGACCAAAAGTTTGATGTGAGTTATTTAACCTAAAACATGTAAAAGTAAAGGCAAGAATAAAAATAAATATGAAGATTAAGATTTAAGATTTAGCATATGATGATGGATCACTGGGGTGATGCGGGTTTTCACCACCACTACACATGTATTGTACCTGTACCAATCATAGCAAGACTTGCAAGAAAGATACATGGATGTAATACAATATCGATGTCTTGTGGGACAAGAGCAATGCACACATCCTTCACGGGTTGAGTAACTCTCATCTGATACATGTCTATGTGTCAATGAAGAGATGTAGCATCCGAAGAGAGAACCTTACTCAACCTTGTGAAATGTGTATCGAAAAACTAACAAGCGAGCGATAATCATCAATTCAGTTAGTATCCTTATAGACTATCACTCTTTTGAGGAAATAGCTACGAGAAAAATGGGAGTGTTGCAATATCAGCCATTCCTGGACGAATGGTCAAATACCTTGCACCACTCCCTCCGCAGAATGTGTTCCTCGACCCATCAAGGTTGCACTTCCGTACGTCAACTGATTCCATTTCATGGTGCAGAAGTGCAATGATGGATGTGAGTTTACTCCATCCCTCGGGAAGTGTTCCTAGATACCGAAACGGATGTGCGGTGGATACGCACACCAGAAACCAACACTAAATCGACATTCGAGTCCCAAGAGCAGTCGTAGACAAACTGCAATGAAAGACAATAGATGCATACAAGAATGTGGCCAACATTCAAGCATGTAAGAAACGATTTAGTATTGAATAGAAAAGATAACATATTTTAGTACATATTACAAAACATGGGCAGCGGGGCTAGTCCCCACGCCCCAGTGGATGAAACTACTCGCTCCTCATAGAGGGAGAAACAAAGAAAGATAAGAGAGAGAAAGAAAGCATCATTGGAGCATAAGAGTAGATCTGTGATAGCCCGGTGTAGATCGTCGCAGTCTCCAGGACTGCTCTATCGTGGTCGATGACGTCTGTCTCTCTGCCTCGATCCTCATGTCTACCTCTGGGATTGCACAGGTAGAATGAGGTGGAATGATGGTAGAACAATGGTGGAGGTGAGATGGCAGTGGAGCAACCTTCCGGATCTGTTCCCAGTCCGGCAGCCTTGGGCTGTGGTGAGATGGATGTCCAAGACCATGCCTCTACCCTTTTATTTATAGGCTTGGCATGTGTCTTGGATGGATTGGGTTAGATTTGCAAATAGCCCAAAATATCTTGGGCTAAGGAGTCATATTTTGTGCATGTGTCTTTTGTCTTTTTTTCATTCGGTTTGCTTTATACGGTTTGACAGAGCGTGAGTCTCTCTTCTCTTGGTCTCTGTAGACTCATTCGGTTTCCCAAACCGAATGTTGCTCTTGCGGTCTCCTCCTTTCGGTCTTGGGAAAACGATCACTCTATTCAGTTTTTCGCTCTTGCGGTCTTACGCTCTTGCGGTCTTGTGCTCTTGCGGGTGTCCAAACGGTCATCGCTCCTGCCCATACGGTCATCTCTCACGCATCCAAACGGTCTCACCTTCTCGTGCCCAAACGGTCTCGCCTTCTCGTGCTCAAACGGTCTTTGAAGACCGTTTGTCGATGCTCGGTCTGCGACGACGTCCATTGTTGTAGTGGTGGGCGGCGGTGCTGTTGAAATCAACGAGCTCAGTGGTGATGCAGGTTCAGGGTGAAGGAAGAGGGCGTTGTGGCTGGTGTTGCACCTCCGAAGAGGTTGAGGGGCGAGGCACCGCCGGGTGCAGAGGTACTGCGGATGAGGGTTGCAGGTTGGATGGAGAGGGTAGAGGAAGAAGAAGGCAGAGGTCCAAATGGTCCTGGGGTGTTTGCAGGCGCCGTCAGGTTAGGGTTGCAGGTGCTCACAGAGCAGCATGTCGATGATGGATATGGGGTCCTCACGGTTTGCAGGTCGAGCTAGAAGAATAGGGTCAAGGCAGAGGGTGAGGTGCAGCTCGGCAGAGGTGCAAGTCACTGGAGGTAGGAGACGGTGCGCCACGGCCGTGTTGAGACACCACGGTCGTGGTGTTGTTGCTGTCCCACGGCCGTGCTACCTTGCACGGGCGTGGCGGGTGAGAACTTGGGCTCTGGTGACACCGTGCAATGGCTGTGGTGTGACACCACAGTCGTGGTGAGGCTACAGCCCCACGATCGTGCCGCCTTGCATGGGCATGGCAGGTGAGAAGACTTGGCACTATTGGCGATGCGCCACGGTCGTGGCGGATGGAGACTTGGCACTGTTGGCGATGCGCCACGGCCGTGGCGTGACCAGCACAGTCGTGGCAGGTGGAGACTTAATGATCTTGATCTGTTGTTGCATAGGCTTGAGTTATCCTTCAAACAGTCTCTGTTGGCCTATCGGTCTTGAGATCGAATGGGCTCAAACGGTCTTGAGACCGAATGGGCTCAAACGGTCTTGAGACCGAATGGGCTCAAACGGTCTTGAGATCGAATGGGCTCAAACGGTCTTGAGACTGAATGGGTTCAAATGGTCTTGAGACCGAATAGGCTCAAACGGTCTTGAGACTGTTAGAGTCATAGTTGTAGGGGTCATGACCGTTGGCAAAGGTTGAGGATGATCTGTAGAGGAGAGAGAACGTGAGTAGGGGAAAATGAGATCAAATAAACTAGAAACTAGGGTAATTTGAGCTAGTAATGCACTATTTACATGAAACTGAATGGATACTTAAAGTAAACTAAAACAAGGGTAATCCAGTCGATATGAGGCACAAAAAATCCTAGAATTGGCGACTGAGAGGATGAATATGGAGGATTCATCAGAAAACAAGATATGTATGCATGTTACACCCTAATAATAAATGTACACTTAATTTGTAATAAATAAATAAATAAATAAATACCAATAATTGCAAAAGAAAATAAAAGTTATGATAACAAAATTTATGATAGTAATTGTTGGAGTTGTTGTTCCTAGAAAACTTAGACTTCTAGCTTAGTGTTAGCCATCTATAGATCCTAAAAGGAAACCTAGTTACAGAAAACTAATCATTCATAGTTAGATGATGAGAAAAATTGTTGAAGCAGTAGTAAAACTTAGAGACAATATGCAAGTGATACCTGACAATGATGAGGGGATAATCAAACAACCATAACAATGCAGGTAGCTATAACTAACACAATCTTGTTATGATAATCCTAGTATTTTATGTTACTTTCCTAGATAAACCCCTAATAGTAGTATAATGGAGACATGAGGTATGGATTAACATAGTTTCACCTTAAAAATGGATATTAGAATGGCATGAAATTTTATATCATGATCGACTACATTAAGTGAGTTAAAAATTAATGCTTTGATAGGGGATACAAATTTACTACCACAAACTAGTTGGTTGGATTTTAGCAAAAAAATCCTCTTTAAGGGGAGGAGTGATGTAACATACCCAACTCTAAATATATGCCTTATCCCTATCCTTCTATGATGACTTATTAATAGAACAATACTAGACACTTATTTTCCAAAAATTTAGATAAATTAGGATAATCAAAGTTAAGAAATATAATATTCAATGCATAATCATTTTATATGAAGTTTCAAAATAAATGTATGATTAAGTGTCTTATGAATTTAATTGTATAAATTCACCGAGTAAATCATATTTGCCCTAATTTGGCACATTGGAGTAATTCAAATTCTAATTTATGAAAGTAAATAAATAAAATGAAATCATGTATTAAATTGATTAATAATTTCATCAACTGCATTAGTCAAGTTCTTAAGTTAGAAGTAATTAAATGAAATATCAAATATATACTAGTAGCAAAACTAACATTAAATTTGGGATCCCCACATCTTCTTTAATCAACATGAAAAATTTAGGTCAATTACACAATATTCCCCCTCCAACTTAATTGATTCAATGTGCATACATATAAATGCATTCAATTTCTATTAATGCTCAAGTCTTCATTTATGTCCTTCCTTTCACACATTCGTTTTCCTTTACACACTCTATGTGGATCCCCTCTGCTGATTGCACTCTTTGTGATATTTTGAGTCCCTATAAATAGCTCCTTCCCCTCACCTCTTCTTCATATCCCTCTTCCTCATAGTCTCTTCTATATCCATATATCTCAATATCCTTTTGTTACCCTAGCCACCATAGAAATTTTTCCTCTTTGTTACTTTCTCTAACAGAGGCACCTCCTACCACCGACTGCAGCGTCTAGTGGATGACTTTAAGCCCAAGCCACCACCATTTTCCCCTTGTTCTTCACCTTGTGGTCTGCTGGAGCCCATATCCCATAGTCAATCAAACCAGGCACTGCCTCATCTCCACCACCTACAACTAGCGCATCCTCCTATTGGGTATCCACCTATTGTGTGAATAACACTGTTGGTGAAGCAACATATCCTATTGTTATCTCCAGACACCAAAACTCCTTCCTCCTCTAGATTCAAGTTCTCTACCTACTGACATGGTTCTTCATCAAAGTCCACCACTTTCCTCTTTGTAACCACCAGAAAACTTACAACTAGAGGTCCATTTGGAGATCGTTGGGTCCCTAAATCATGGTAGATGACTGAAACCCATAACCTAATATCCTTGTATCTTCACCTATGATCTAGAACCGACCACCACTCTCTACAACCCTCAAACTCCTGGAACAACAACTATATGATGGTTTTTTGGGTCTGAGCCCTACTGATCAACAACCATGTTGGTCATGTCTTTGCCACTCACCCTAGCCTCACGACCTGTTCCACCATTAGTATATGCTAATTATGTACTTCTTCTTGTTCCCATATCCTTATATACATGTTGAAATCCTTCATGAAGCTAATAACCAGATCTGAAGAGCCCTTGAGCCATCATTTCATTAGATCAATCATCAATTGGTTTTGAATCTGATGTAGACAGGACATGATGTCCACATATGAATACAACCAGGTATCAACCAAGAGAAGCATGCCTACCAAGGAATCTATGGATGGATAATGAGTTGGAGGTTAGTATAACTCTCATGTAACCAATTCATGATCTCATCATCTAAGAAAATGGGAATGCAGGGGAACTTATAATGTCAATTCTAATTAGAGTATGATCAATACATGCATGTATACAAGGAGAACTGAATTTCCATAGACATATTATCCATTCGATTGTTTCATATCTTGCTATGTTTAAAATTTAGGACATTTTATAAAACCAAATTTATAACTTACCTCACCAACTAACTCGTTTAAGTATATGAACTAGAGTATTAACACTGCCATCTAGTAAGACAATGATCCTATTGGGTTCCCATAAATCTAACATAGGGAATTAGTTAGTAATATATTAAAGGTTGTATTTAATTATACTACTATGATCTGAACCTTAGTTGTGTAGTGTTTTTATAGGGGGTATTTCCAAGATGTAAAAAGAAATCCTAACTCTATGCTAAGTAACCAATAATGGGTTAGATATATTTCTTATTGTGATTCGGCATCTATGAACTATTTGATGTATAAAATACTTTTAGGTCAAGAAGGACAAACTGTGAATTTTACCTCTAGAAATAGGATTAGTCATGAAGATCAGGTATGTACTCATCATTATTTAAATTTTGGGCATTAGCCCGACTTAAATCATATTTTCTAGAATGAGACATCTTTTGAATATTGTCCCTTCTTATTTGTCTATATTGCAATTCATTGAATCATTTGATTCCATTAAAGTGAATAATATTTTGTTCTCTTAGGTCTTTGACCTCACATGTATTGTTGTTTGGATTTAAAAATGTGATTGATGACTCATACATTATCTTGCCACTCTATTTTTCCATGTTTGATATTTTAGATACATATCTATTGTAGATGCTTATTCATAACCATTAGGGCATGATATTCCATCTGGGTTGTTCTTTTACACCTCTTTATATACATGGGAGCTTTTTTACACTCAAGTTTGCTATTACATTCATTTTATTATAGGAAAATGGCTCAGTGGTGTCTTGGCCCTACTATATCTATCTTTAGTCTAAATATATTCACATGTGAATGTATTGGATTAATTATGATAATGAATGATAAATTATGACAATACTTGCTATCTCAAATATTGTAATCTGAAATTAAATGCTCATTCCTTTGAAATTTATTCTTTAGAACATACCAAACTTTATATGGCCCATGTTCATGAGGACATCTCATTTACACTTGTAACCCGCTAAAATGTCTAAAATTTTATTGCACATACATACTTAGTAGTTGTTGACCCATGCTTTTGTTTCCGATCATATGGATGATGTTCCCTTCCACAAATTAAGGTGTAGGTGTGGTAGATGCTCATGATGATGATGTGCATGTTTGTGATCTTGAAGTTAGCTTGATTTAGCCATGTTTCCCTCTATAACTAGGCTCTTGTGTAAATTAAATGTATTATTTTCTTTTTTGTGTAACACTCATAGGGTGAGAAGATTATGTATATGGAATATTTTGTAACTTTGTAAATAATTATGTTTTTCACTTCTTAATATCTCATGAATCATGTTTTATACCATTTTAGTGGGCCCACTATCAGGTCCAGCTCCTTACAAAGCTTCATGGGTGGTGAAAATATTGCTCAAGTGCTAGGACCTAGCTACCAATGTCTAGGTGCCATGGTTGATAAGGTAGAGTTGAGAAACATGACTTTAGGGTGTGATGATCTAAGATAGACTAGAAATAGTTGCTAGCACTTATGCAAAGACAAATGAAGGACTACGCATAACAAATTAGTCATAGAGAGGTGAGGAAATCCAATGGAGGCCAGAACTAGGGAATCAGAGAACTCCATCTTCAACTAGGGACTTAGAGCAATGGAATCCCACTGAAACTTGAATCACCAAATTCAGAATCATTAGAGGATTGTATGGGGAAGGATACCAGAAGGAAACATCAAGATTAGAGAGAGCAAGGTAAGAGGAAAAGGAGGTAGAAGCTTTGTGGACTATAGTGTCCAGGAGCAAGAGGACCGGAGGAAGAAGAAAAGTACAATGA